>QEPC01012832.1:46837-93265 GCA_003113815.1 Sphenodon punctatus
TGTGTGTGTGTGTCTTTGCTAAAACTGCTTGTAAGTGAGGTTTAAGGTTGTCTGCCTGCTTTTAAACCTGCCTAACCTAACTGAAATTGCTTGATTAAGTAATGTAATGTCTATCCAACATTAACCCTTGGAACTCCTTGCTGCTGGGTTATGCCACCTACTGTTGCCCTGGCTCCGCCCACCGGCCCCTCCAACCTCAACACCCACCAGCCACCCCTGGATTTGGAGGCGCACCAGCCAGCCGATTTAGGCTGTTCCATCGAGGGTTCACCTGAGTGGCCTCCCGTGCAGGAAAATGAGGTAGAGGCATTGATCGATTCCTTTAAGAACTCTAAGGGCCCAGACATGGACTGTATTCAAATAGAGTTTATCAAAACATATAGCAACTGGTGGTTTCCTTTGTTGGCTGCTCTATTCACAGCAATTAATATCTCCGGGGCCATCCCAGAGGGTTGGGACAGGGCAATTGTTATACCTATTTACAAAAAGGGGCCAACCCAAGACCCAGGCAACTATAGGCCCATTAGCTGGTTGAATGTGGTGGGGAAGGTGTATGCCAAACGTTTGTTAAACAGGCTTACCATATGGTTGGTGGAATCTAAATCCATTGCGCCAGAACAGGCGGGTTTTCAGGAGGGGCACTCCACTTTAGAACAGTGTGCATTATTAGACCACCTTATATGCAAATACAGAGCCCAGAATGGCTCGTTTTATGTTGCCTTCTCGGACTTGAAGGCAGCATTTGATTCCATCAATAGAACAATTTTATGGGACAAACTGCATAGATCAACAATAGATAGGAGATTACTTGGCTTGATCCACTCGCTGTACTCTAACTCCTCGTTATCAGTTAAAGTGGACCACATAGGACATCTTACAGCTCCCATCCCCACTTATATTGGTGTTAAGCAGGGGTGTGTTTTGGCTCCGGCCCTTTTTAACTTTTATATTAATGATGTCATCTCTCTGCTTGCCGACACTAAATTAGTCCCTCCAAAATTGGCCTCCAGAACTGTAGGCTGTCTATTCTATGCGGATGACATGACTTTATTGTCGCAAACCTGGATTGGCCTGATTAGGCAAATGTCCAGCTTCATGACTTTCTGTCATACACATAAATTTACCATCAATTCTCAGAAGTTGAAGATTATGGTTTTCTCCAGCAAAAAGAAATTGTATAAGTGGACTATAGCAGGTCGTCTTGTCCAGCAAGTTTCCAGCTTTAGATATTTGGGTATGCTTTTCCATCAAACAGGGAATTGGAAGGAGCATGTATGGAGGGCCATTGTCACTGCCAGGGGGCTTTCGCGAGCCATAATAGGTTTCTTCAAACGTGCTGGTAGGAGTGCAATAAAATCTGCTGTCTTGGTGCACAATGGAAAGGTTAGGGCCCAGACTTTGTATGGGGTGGAGCTTTGGGCACCTTTCTTATCCCACTCAATAAACTCTTTACAAGCTAGGTTCTTAAAAGTCTTATTAGGCATCCCCAATGGAACACCTTATGCTGCCATCAGGTTGGAGCTGGGGCAACCTAGCTGGCAACAGGTGGCCATCGAGAGGTCCCTAAACTTCTGGTGCAAACTGGCAACCAACAAATGCTCTGATCTCCTTAGTGATTTAAAAAAGGATACATTCAGTAGCCCTTGGCAGGGTAAAATGGAGCGCTTTTTTATCTCAAATGGGTATGTCTAAGGAGTACTTGATTCACAAGTCTCCATCCTTACTTCTTAAGGAAGTAATCCAACGATCCCAAGACATAGCAAGACAAACTGAAGTAGGTAAGGTATGCGCTTCTCCCCATATGGTGGCCTACCTGCTCTGGGTGCCCAACGTAGGGCATATGGCCCATTATTTGGGTGCCATTATATCAGCAAGATGTAAGAACCTTATCGCTCGAGTCCGCATGAACGCTTTTCCCTCCCGTGTGTTGGAGGGTCGTATTGAGGGAATTCCCTTCACTGACGGGCTATGCCCCTTTGATAACACTATAGCAGAGACTGTGGGGCATATAATCTTACAATGTCATTTGTATGACCAGCCAAGGGAAACATTTTTAGCCCCTATCCTGAAAAGGATCCCGGGGAGAATTGAGCATGCAGCACTTTCTTTTCTGTTGGATAGCTCGGAGCCCTGGGTTATTGGGAACTTTTCTCTCTTTCTAATACAGGCCTTCTATCTCAGAGAAAAATGTTTAAAATTTAGGCCAACTACTGGTGACCTGAGATATGAGACAGTGTAGTTGCGTACGGGGACATTTAGAGATCTATTCTTTTGGGCTCTTAGTTAAAATGGCATCAGTGTGTATATGCCCTTTTGTTTGTTTAATTTACAAACCTAAGTTTACCCCCTTAGGAGGTTTTATTATAAGTAGCTGCTCATATTTGATGGGACAGGCAGTGGGTTAGTTATCTGTATCATCATTGTTTTACAAATTTTCTTTGGTACCTTTGGAAGTAATTCTTATCCATATGTAAATTTTATACTATTTCATACTTATTATTTTGCCCTCTATTGCCCTTTATTGAAGGGTTTTGTGCCTGCTAGTACTTTGTCCTCTATGAGGGAATTGTATCTGTATTCACTTATTTAAATGCAACGGCCAAGGGCCACGCTAAATAAAATTGAAGTTGAACTCCCTCTTTTTGTGACCTGGCCTGGGGTGGGTCTGCCATGGCCAGCCACCATTGCAGCTGTAATGGTGCAGCTGGCATGGAGTGGGTGGGGTACTGAGAGTAGAGCACAGGTGGGGGTCTCCCACCCACACATTTGTTGTAATTCCTGGATGTACCCAGGCTATGCAGCCAGTGGGACAGCTCCCCAGATGTGGTCATGTGTGTCCAGAGCTCCATCCTGACCCGGATCATGTTGCCTGGGATTTTCTGCCCTGGCACAGGTCGTGATGGCAATACACCACCATCAGTGTTTTGTGTGTGTGTGTGTGTGTGTAAGAGTGGGAGGGAGGTTCCTTAAGTACCGTGGAACTTTTCAGAACACACCACTAAAGGTTTTAGATTGTAAATTCAATTGACAATTGCCGTTTTAGTTTTCTATATCCTCTTTGAAGCAACTAGAAAACTATCCATTGAGACTTCATAAGTGACTATCAACTTTAAATGTGTCTTTTCAGGAGTGCAACCAGAAAAGGGGGAGGGGGGAGACATAGCGCCTATTGGTCACAGACACACTCCAGAGCCCACTCACCTAGCAGCACAAACTTACGCTCCCTCTCCTTCTTCCCCACTTCTCCCCTCTACTGGATATTAACTTCTGCATGCCCAGCATGGAAAAGATCATATACATCTGTTCTTAACTCGCCAAATCTCCTCCATTTCTGCCCCAGCAGGTACAAGGCAGAACCTAGAACCTGGCAGCAGAGAGGAGGGAAGCAGCACCAAGGTTAGGGAGGGGTTTTTCACACCAGGACTTCATTTGTGTCAAGCCTCAGCCCCAGCACTTCTTCCAAACTGCATCACCACTGCTTCCCTGCAAGACCCCATCCACAGCTGGATGCAGAAGCACCAGCCTCAGCCCCAATCTCTCCCCTGGCAGAGTTGGGGCTGATCAGCATCACTGAACAGTTGATCAGTGGTAGCAACAAACACCAGTCCTGGCCTCCAACTTTAATTCATCCCAGATCAATGTCTGTACAAGTAGGGATGAGAACAAGCTGCTGGAGTCATAGGGCCTTGCAGGGCAGCTTAAGGGATGCGACTTCCAGGGCAGGTTTGATCTCCACACCTTTTAAAATTAATTAAATAAATAAATAAATAAATAAATAAATAAAATAAAAGCTAGTAAGTACTGCCCAAGATCTAGTGGAAAGAATGAATGGAATCAGAGGGAATTTGAGGTGTGAAGTTCCCCCACTCTTGAGGTTATCTGCAGCAGACTTGTAAGAGGAGACATGAAAGAACAGGAAGAGGGGATGAATCCCAATCCCTGCCCATGCCTGGAAAGAGTGAGAAGGATGGGGAGCATCAGAGAGCAGGCAAAACTCAGCTTGCATTTTGTGTCCTGGTAATTTCAGACTGCAAACACTTCAGGGCAGGGACCTTGTAATGTCTTGTTTCTATGCAGCACGCAGGGGCGGACTGGTCATAGGAAGTAGAGGGGGAAATCCTGGTGGGCCGCTGGCTCCTGGGGCCAGTCCAGGTCAAACAGGTGCCGGTGCCTGTGGAGTTGGGCTGAACTCGACCAGCCCAGGGGCAGCTGCTGGCCTGCCCATCAGAGCCGTGTGCCACCAGTTGCCTCCCTCCCACCCACCCAGCCTGAGATGACTCTGACAGCAGCAGCGGCACTGTGGCAGCTTCTTACACGCAGCAACATCCTCTTCAGCCGCTCCTTCTGGCCGCTTCCTGGCCCCTCCCAACAGGGCGTCCAAGAGTGATGCAATTGAGTGACATCATCTGGCCACGCCACTCTGGAAAGCCCTGTTGGGAGGGGCCAGTCAAGAAGCAGCCAGAAGAAATAGTTAAGAGTGGCCAGGTGCAAGAAGCCACTGGCCGGGGGGGGGGGGCCACGTGTAGGGCAGTCCAGACAAAGGGAGCCACCTGGGAGCTTGGGGCTCAGTGTCCCCCAGCCCCATGCCCAGAGCTGGGCTTGGACCTCGCCCCCCCTGCTGGGGGGATGATTTGGGGGGAAGGGGCTGCTGGGGGCTGGTTTGGGGAGGGTTCAGTGGGACAGGACTGCTAGGGGGCGTTTGGGGGAAAGGGGCTGCTGGGGGGATGGTTTGAAGGGACGGGGCTGGGATACAATTTGCTTGGACAAGTATTTGCAGAAAAATTAATGAAAAAAGGCACAAATGCCTACATAAAGTGTGCAGTTTAATTTGAAAGAACATTTTCAAATACTGCTTTTCTTCCTAGCTTCTGAGTGTTTTCTATAATCTGGGCTAGCTGTTAAGGTACTTCTGTTTTCTCTGCTACTGTGTGCCTGCCATTACATTGCCTGCTGGTGGTTATTGAAGACTGGTCCCTGCCCAGTGGGTTTATAATCTAAGAAAAACAAGCCCTGGTTGTCCCCATGCACACTGGACTCAGCTATTTTTTCTTTTTTGAGAGAGAGACTGAGGTTTGGGTTGTCTGGTTTTACCCTGGGCAGATTTGGGAATGGAGGGAAAGGTTTGTGGCTGGTTTTTGTCCCCTGTTTATCCCCATGCACTCTGGAATCACTTGGCTGAGGCTCCGTTGTTGTTTGCTAGAACTGCTATCCTTGTGTGCTTGTACTATTCCATTGACCATGATCATGTGTGCAATTTTGGGGTTGGCTCCGCCTACCGGGGGCCACTTTCAGAATATTTTCCAGGGCCATTTTAAGTTCCCAAACTGCCCCTGGCAGCATGCCATACTGAGGTGTAAAGACTCATGAGGGATTAAACATTTTAGTCATCTCTAGATTTGCATAATACATAAAATAGATGAGATTCTTTTAAAGGTAGTTCTGTTTCCAGTATGAAGTGATTTGAAATAGCTGCTAAACCTTTTTCATAAATTAATCATTATCAGACTTTCAGACTAACAAAAAAACCTGTTTAATTGGGAAACTTTTCAGTTTATTCTATTAAACATTCATCACGTGCAAAATTAATCTTTGGGCATCCGGCAATATACTGTAGAAGAAGAAAGAAAGTTTGGAATATTTATATTAATAGAATATGAATGTTAATTAACGTATGCACTGACTCCAATGACATGTGTTTTTAGACTGTTACTTAAAATGAAAGCCCCCTTCAATATTTAAGAGACATAGAATCCCTACTGGGCAACGCAAGGGCCCTCAGATTCTCGTATGGCTAGTGTATGCAGTTTTGGTATGCACTGCATGTGCAACTGTAGAAAAAAAGAGGAAGAAATGAAGAAAGGCCATAACTCTACAGTGGGATTTCAGTGTTCAGCTAGCGTTGATGAGCATAAATTATGTAGAGTTAAATGTGAACATCAATAGATCAGAATTCAGAAAAGGTATTTTTGTGGGAAATGAAATCCTTGGGTGGACTAGTTAGCCTCAAGGAAGTGGGTGAAACTCTATTGTAATCAGTGGAATTCCACTGAGTACATATCCTGATCTTCATGACTTTCCATTGACATAAACAACATGTACAATATGTCCTGTCAGGCTTGCCCTGTCAGCATGTTTTGAGGATCAGACTGTAAATTAGGATCATTCAAGCTATACATTACTGAGGAAGGAGCTCTTCATACTTCCTTGTAATCTCTGTTAATGCCCATCCCTCTACTGAGCAAGACAGTAGGGTTATTAAAGAGATGTCCTCTATTTTAAGGGAGCATCCCTTATTTCAGAGCTCTGCAACTCTTTAGGACATAATGGACATCCCCTATTTGCATAATAGATGTCCTTTATTCTGAACAGCACAGCTCCATGGGAACAAAATAGATGCCCATTATTTAAGTATCCCTTATTTTTAAAATTTTGATCTGGCAGGTAATGGCAAAGTGAAAAATTCCACACTGGTCCACTAGGATTTAAGGAGAGTTAACAAAGAAAAGGCTAAATGACAGCTTTTGACTAGGGCTGCACTCCATCCATCCTCACACACACACATGCAAAGCTTGCTCTAAGTAGAAGTCTATATAAAAATGAAAGACATCACTCAGCCTGGGGCAGCCTTAGAAGGAGGCTGTATCTCTCCCAACTCTGGAGAGACTTACTGCCCTCAGCTAGGCTCATCTTCCCTTGCTGAAATGACTCAGCCTGCTACAAAATAACAGAAGGGTGGAACATAAGAACATAACTAGTAACCAATGGTCCATCAAGCCCAGCATCCTGTCCTCTGACAGTGGCCAATCTCGATCGCATGGAAGAAGAACCAACAGTCACAATGGGCAATCCATCCCCGTTGTTCACTCCCAGCTCTCGACAGTGAGAAGTTCATCCCGTAAGCTACTTGGTTAATACCCATTAATGGATCTACTCCCCAAGAACTTATCCAGTCCTTTTTGAAACCCAGCTGTACTACTGGCCTTGACAACGTCCTCTGGCAACAAATTCTATAAGCTAATTATGCATTGTGTGAAAAAGTACTTCCTTTTATTTGTTTTAAAACTGCCAGCAGCTAGTTTCATGGAGAGCCCCCTAGTTCTAGTACTATTTGAGAGGGTGAATAACCATTCCCTATCTACTCGTTCCATACCACTCAAGATTTTATAAAGCTCTATCATGTCCCCTCTTGGTCTTCTCTTCTCTAAACTGAAGAGACCAAGCTTGTCAAGCCTCTCTTTCTACTGAAGCTGTTCCATACCCTTTGTCATTCTCATTGCCCTTTTCTGTACCTTTTCTAGTACAGGCGAGGGGGAACCCAATCCTTTCAATGCGAGTAAGGATAAAGGTGCCTACAGGCGGGGGACCATACTTGTCCCTACCGCCCTTGCTCGACACCCCTCCCAGGGAGGCTGCCCCGCCGCTTGCCATACCCTGCTTTCCGGCAGGTAGGCCTCCACATCTCCTAAGGAGATGACTCTTACTTATGCTAACTCTAACCTATTCTAACTTCTGTACTGGACCCCTGCCAGAGTGCGACAATATTGAGCATGCACAACAACACCCTCTTCCTAGGGATCATTTAATTAGCCAAATACCAACACTGCGAGGAAGGCAAAAAACGAGGCCCATGGTGGTCAGATTAGGGCATCTCGCAAAAATTCCTTCCTAGCCCCGAATGTCGACCGGTGATACCCGCAGTGCAGGGGGAGGGCTGGGTGGGTGCTGCCTGGTGAAGCTCCAGCCGCAAGTGGGGCTGGAGCACAACTTTTTGCCGGCTCGTGAGGCCCCGCCTTCCAAGCGGAGCCCACGTGGCCGGCCACCTACCAATCAACTAACGGCCAGGGCTGCCTAGCAACCCTGGTCGGGTTCCCAGAGTGCGCTGCCACTGTTTCACTTTCCCGCGCGCGGGGCTTTGCTGCAGCCCACCGCGGGATGCTCAGATGAGTCCCGCCTCCTCTCCAGGTCGGGCGCGGCAAATGGCCTTGCGCCCGCCATCCCCCCCGAGGTGAGGGGGGTTGGGCGGAGGCAATTGTCCACAACCACCCCCATATCCTTTTCCTGAGTGGTAACTCCTAGCTTAGTACCCAGTATTGTGTACTCATAGTTTGGATTATTTTTCTCTATGTGCATCACTTTGCACTTGTCCAGATTAAATCTCATCTTCCATGTAGATGCCCAGGCATCCAGTCTCGTAAGATCCTGTTGCAGTTCTTCACAGTCTCCAAAAGCTCCACAAGGAACTGATTAGAGAACCTCTAGTTCCTCTGAAGCAAGAGGGTTCTGAAAGGCCCTGTGGGGAATTATTCCTGAGGAGATATTCCTACTCTTTTGTTTGCTGCTTCCCTTTTGTTTATGCACTGGATATGCTTCCCTTTTTTAGGTTTGAACATTTTTGCCCCACACCTAAGTGGGACTCCCAAAGCCTTAAAGTAAGGGTGGGGAGTCTCTGGCCTGGGCCTCCATCAAACAGCTCCGGAAGGTTCCCCTGCATACCCCATTCTCTGTGTCACAATCTGCTGGTGCCAGTCATCAGACATCCAAGGAGAACTTCCAGGCTGGCAGTCACACCCCTTACATAAGTGACCTGACCCCTTATATAGGGGCAATGTGGCCCCTTAAGTAGCAGTCATGTCTACTACATAAGGGGTCACATTCCTCCACCCACTTCCACCCATCACAGGATTCTTTGGCCCATGGAGCCCTGCAGAGGTGGGGATCCAGCCCCTGGGGTACTGGAAAATGTTACAGCACTGGAAAATGGAAAACATTGCTCTAGTTGCGACTCAGCCTCAAAGCTTTTCTCTGCAGTTGAGCAGTTTCTAGCTGGAGATTGTGTTTTCTAGAAACCAGAATGGATGTGCTCCATTTCAAAGCCAAGGGTGCTTACCCCACACTACTGTAATGGCCACATTTTCTTATCCCACTGGAGGGAACTGCAGTGCAGAAGCAAGCCATTAGCGATGCCACATCCCTGCAAATGTTAGTAAAGTATAGAACTGACACTGGTAGTAGATTTATTATTCATGGTAATTATTTCACATTTTTGGAGAGCTCTGCTAATATCCGAATAACACGACTGGGACAAGTATTTGCATATCCATTTTTTTTCCCCAGGTATTCCAGTTTGAGTTTTTGGGTTCATTTAGGACATACAGTCTTTTCCATGTTTCAGGTATGTCATTTTCAGCAGTTGCGCATGCAGAGTACTGCTAACAGTCAGAGTCAGTGTAGCCCAGTGGACAAGGTGCTAAACCTGGACCTAGGAGAACAAGACCCAAACTCCAGCCTTTCCATGAACTGACCCGGTGGCCCTGGGCAAGTGGCTCTGGGTGTTTTCAAACGAGAGGCCACCATGCATGGCCATCCAGTAACCATTCATCTGAATGTCCATCTGAAGGTGGAGCAGGGGGATACACACTCCCACGAGTCACACAGCACCCACTCATGGAGCACTGCCGAAAAGGGCAAGTCATAAAAGTGTGTGGCAGTGGGCACCCATGAATCCACTGCCATATGAACTTGGGTGACAGTGGATGCATGGGTCCCACACTCAGAGGCACTGTGGGCAGGGGGCATAGCTTTTGCAAGTCACAGGAATTGGCTGGGAGCACTGTGGGAGCCCGGTTCTCCAGTGCTCACGCCCGGGACATGTCAATGTCAAAGACCAGCCTGGCGCACTTCCCCCTCCCCCATGTCCTTTGGCAGAGGGAGTGTGAGGCAGCTGCCATGGTAGCCACACTGGGAGCCGCCCATTAAAATCCCTCCCCATGCATGCCACGTGAGTGGGTGCTCCGCAGCTGTGCCACTCAGCGACCACAGACCCCACCCCATCCTTGCTTGTTTAAAAACACCCTCTCTCTCAGCCCCAGTTCCCCATCTGCAAAACTGAAAGGTATGTATCCCTGTCTCTCCCTATGTTCCTCTCCCCCTTCCTCTTCCATCCTAGATTGTAAGCCACTTGGGGCAGGGGCCTGTCTCTAATTACAGCTATTCAGCACCTAGGCAGGTTGCTGGTGCTATATAAATCATTATTAATAATATTGTCAAACTAACCAAATAACCAAACCAAACTGAGAAACAAAAACAAAAAACCCCAACATGAACTAACAGAAATGAATATCCGATGGAATAAAAATGGGTGGCAGTTGTTACCCATTTCACCATTTTCAGTTCAGGTATGCTAAATTAATCAGGTCCGCTCGGTCTGCCAAAAATTAATTTCAGCTCTAGTGAAGGGACATGTTGCCCACTCAGGGGGTAGGACCCAGCTAGCTCCTGATCGAGCTGGTGTTGGAGGTGATCTTGTAGTCCTCCAGGACGATAGTTCTGGGGGACTTCAATATCCATGCCAACGCCAGGGTGGAGCATGAGTTCATAGCCACCATGGCAACCATGGGCCTGTCTCAGATAGTAGTGGGCCCTACATATGTTGGAGGACATACCCTGGACATGATATTTTGCACAGGTCTTGAGGCGGGGGATCCGTTGGTGGGAGAGGTATCAACAGTGCCCTTGTTGTGGACAGATCATTATCTCCTCCGGGCAGATATCCTGGCACATGTCGGCCCCCGGGAGGGTGTGGAACCAGTTAGGTTGGTTCACCCCTGATGGCTTATGGAACCTGAAAGGTTCCAGATAGCTCATGGGGATGTTTCCTCTGACCTCGCTGGCCGCTCACTCGATGACCTCGTGTCCAGATGGAATATCATGCTAATGGAGGCCATCGACTGTGTGGCTCCCAGGGGTCCACTCCCGAATTGCCGACAATGAAGCTGTCCATGGTATACCGGGGAGATGCAGTGGATGAAGCAGGAAGGGCAGTGGTTAGAGCGATGGTGACGTCATTCACGTACTGAAGTTGACCGGTTGCCTCATAGAGTCTGGTTATGTACCTATGCTGTTGCGGTGTGAACAGCAAATAAGGTTTTCTTTGCTGCCCTCATTGCGTCCGCTAAGTCCCGCCCGGCTGAGCTGTTCCAGGTGGTGAGGGGGCTGGTCAGTCCAGCCTCCCTCTGCCTGGACGTAGAACCATCAAATGCTTGCTGTGATTTGTTTGTGGACTTTTTTGCGAATAAAAGTGCTCAAATTCACCACAGTTTTGATGCGACATTTTCAGCAGGGAACAGGTCAGAGGCAGTAGAAGTCCCTTCTTGTCCTGTTTTATGAGTTTTGGGCGGTGTCACCCTCAGATGCGTGGAATGCTCTTGGGACTGTTTGAGCCACCTATTGTGAACTAGATCCATGGCCGTCCTGGCTGGTTAAGGCTGTCTCAAGGAGGCAGTGGTGCAGCCCCTGCTCAAGAAACCATCTTTGGATGTTGATGCCCTTGCCAGTTATCAGCCAGTCTCTAACCTTCCCTTTTTAGGGAAGGTTATTGAATGGGTGGTGGCTCAGCAACTTCAGGGGCATTTGGACTGGGTTAACTTTCTCAATCCCTTGCAGTCAGGCTTTCGTCCAGGTTATGGCACGGAGACTGTGCTTGTGGCCTTAGCCGACAACCTCTCCCATGAGTTGGACTGGGGTCGTTCGACCCTGCTGATCCTATTAGATCTATTGGCTGCATTTGATACCATTGATCATGAGTTGTTGGTGACTCGGTTGTGGGACCAGGCAGGGATTGGCGGGACTGTTTTTTAATGGTTCCACTCTTTCCTGGCTGGGAGAACCCAGCGTGTGGTGCTGGGGGAGTTTTCATCTTCCCCCCGGGGCCTCACGTGTGGAGTACCGCAGGGTTCCATCTTATCCCCTCTCTTGTTCAATGTGTACATGCAGCCTCTGGGAGAGGTTGTTAGGGAGTATGGAGTGAGATGTGATCAATATGCTGATGATACCCAGCTATATCTCTCATTTTCCTCCGACTCAGGCCCGGCAGTCTCGGTGCTTACCCGGTGTTTGTCCGCTGTGGGGAATTGGATGAAGGCGAACCACCTGAGGCTTAATCCTGGCAAGATGGAGGTGATGGTTGTTGGGAGGGCCGAGGGAGTGGTGACCCCCATCACTGGTGGGGTCTGCCCTTCCCTAGTTTCTCAGGTCCAGAGTCTGGGAATTAGAAAGACTAATTCCTTCTCAATACATCCACGTTATTCCTATTAATGCTAATGAGAGTTACACATGCATATCAAAAGACTAGGGTAGTTAACACTGAGTAAATTCTAGTTTGGGAAATATCAATGCAGTTTCAAGTGAATTAAATAAACAGCAGTTGTACTATTAAAGCAATGGTTTCTTCAATGTACCAAAAACGTTGGATGCATCATAGCCCACTTTTGACCTGCTAAATGTCATTGCTTATATACATTAGTATTGCAGAAAGGTACAAACAATTGCCTCTTGGAAAATTACATTAATCACTGTGGGAGCAAATTGCTGGATTGTGGTTTGACCCAGAAAAAGTTATTTATGGAAGTTATAAGGAGAGCAATTTTTTTTTTGTCTTTTCAAAGACCTGATTTAAAGGTTAGGCAAAAATGTCTTAGTTTCTTGGCTAATATCAGATGCTGTCAAGGAGTAGTAAAACATTAAACGCAATGTAAAACAAGAATGAAGACAGCCATTAAAATGTTATTTTAAAAATCAAAACTTCAAAGAGTCTGCTTTAAACTTTGGGGAACACATGACATTCACAGATTTACTTGTTGTTATTCTGGATGGGGTAAAGTAACAAAAACTGTATGCCTCAGTTCAGCAAGATGTCTTAAGCATGTGAATAGTCTCAATGTTTTCAGCAGGACTATTTAAATGCTTAAAACTTAAGGAAATACTTCAGCATCTTACTGAAACATGACCAAAATGGACCACAGCGGACCCATGTCTTTTTCTAGTCCATATAATAAGTCCTACTGTACACCATATCTCCTCTCTCCTCCCTCCCTTCCCTGCCACCACAAATACATCTTGTAGGCAAATGTGACAAGGCAAATGAGAGACAAAAAATGTTTGGTATAATAATTCTATTGGCAAATGGTTTAAAAGGGGATAAAAATGATTGATGATATAAGTATGAATAGTCTCCATTGTGCTTATAAGTATTCTAGACATTATAAAACATGATTACAAGCAATATATTGATCTCTATGATTCAATAATAATGTTAAATAGCCATTTATTAAAGCATTAATCTTATTAAACCTTCATGACATTTAATACTAAAATATGGTCCGTTTTGTAGCATCACTTATTATAAAGGTTCTTAAAACACTTCATTATTTAGGTACATAAATACTAAACAACTGACATGCACCACCTCTTGAAGTGAACAGAAGTAGCTAAGTAGACTAGTGGCATATTGCACTATTGGTCACATTCACATTAACATTAAGGCAGCATGGGGACGACCAGCCATTATATTCTATATTTATATAAAAATGTGAATATATAAATATAACTGCCAAAGAAGGAGGTGTTATGTTTAAGGATAACTGGAAAAACACTTACTCTTTCCATTGGATCATTTATGTTCATACAATGTCAACATGGTCAGGGACCATGTTTCACTGTATTTTCCCCATCAGTGCAATGGGGGAAATGCAGTGAACATGGGTCCCTAAGCATGGTATCCATCCTGTAAATGACATGAAGCTGACTGCATGCTACTCATGTTATTTAACTCTGAAGTAGGGCTGCACCAAATAGGCCATCCAGGTACTTGGGCCAAGTTCTGAGTTTCCGGGTGCCCAGACCAAATTCAGAACTCTGCCCAAGTACCCAGAATTCAGAACTCGGAATGCCATACTGAGGTAATCCCTGGAACTCAGAACCTCAGATCTCATCCCCCCCCTCAAAGTCTCTATTGTACCCACCTATGCAAGGCAAGCCCCCTCCCCTCACACCGTACATTAATTCACCAGAAATAAAGTATTCCTCCAATGTGCCCCATCTTGACAAAGTCCTTGAACCCACAGCCAAAGAAGTGCCCAGAAAAGCAGGCTAGCAAGAGTGGGACATTTGCTCAAGATAACAACAACCCCACAAAATTGCAACTGCATGAAGAAATCTCACCAAAAGCCAGCCCAGTAGACATAATTATAACACCCACAAGAAAGAAACCAGACATTTTCACACACATACCCAGGGAAACCCACTTATTTATTTTTTTAAAAGGCATGGAATTGATGTGATAATTTGAACAGGCCAGTCAAGGGGAAGTGGAGCCATGCAAAGAGATCCCTCTGGCCTCATGGTGCCGAGCAATGCAAACAGCAGTGGCACCCACTTATTTTTTTAAAAGGCATGGCATTGGTCTGGCACTGGTAACTTGAACAGCCCAGTCAAGGGGAACTGGAGCCAGGCAGAGAGATCCCTCTGCCTCATAGTGCCAAGCAGCAGACAGCAGCAGTGTGGAACCCACTTGTTTTTTTTAAAAGTCTTGGCATAATAGATGGAAACATAACCCCCTGTCCCCCAGCACTGCCCCTATGAACAGGTCATGCCAACCCAAGCCAGACCAGGTACCCCTTCCCACCAAGCCGAGCGATTACTTACAGATCAGCAGTGTACGCACAAACAAATTCACCAAAGAGGATGGTGGGAAATGACTGTACAGCCACTTTTATTTGACCCCTGCCAGCCAATCAAAAACCTGTCCTGTGGCTTGTCCATCACTCAACTGTCCCCTCCCATACCCCCCTCCTACCAAATATGGCACTATGTTTCGTTTTCAAACTCTGAGAAGTTAAGGTCAACCATTTGGGTCACTTCAGCCACTCGTGCAATGGCACCAGTATTCGACAGAAGTTTCCAAAGTCTTCCAGGGACCGGCCTTGATACTCAGAATTTCAGAACTTGGAAATTCAGAACCAGGGACCAGAATCCCTGGTGAATTCCAAAGTTTTCTGAGGACTGAGTTTCAGCTCTACTCTGAAGGTCTGACTGACCTTACCAAGACTGGAACAGATTGTTAAATGGAATCTAGCTATTTCCAGTCTGCTACTTATGCTAAGAAATAATCCATCTGCATCCCAGTAATAGACTAATGGACTATGAAAATCAAGGTCCTGTGTAGAAAGCTTGCATATTCTCTCACTCCAGGAAAAGTTGGTCCAATAAAAGATATCATCTGGGCTACTTCATCACCATCAGTATAGTACAGTGGAGTCTGCTTATGTAAAAAAAAAAATTTACCATGTAAAAAATGTGACTTATCAGAAATTAATGAATGAATTAGATTATTTACCTACTTACACAGATAAATAATTGGGTACTCCTCAGAAGCGACCAAGAATGACTACTGTCAGAGACAGGATACAGGGCTCAATGAACCATCAGTCTTGACCAGTATGTCACTTTTTATGTTCTTGTGTTCAGACTGACACACAACTCTTTCATGCTGTCAGATAAGGCTCTGGGCTTGTGGAGCATGCTGCAGACAGAGGAATTTGGAGCTTCAAAAATGAGATTGAGTCCAGACACTGCTGTCTGCGATGCACTCCATGAGTCCAGTGTCTTAGCTGACAGTGCAGCAGGGCTTCCTGTGTGACAATAAAATCTCAATGTGTGTTGACTAAAACACACACAGCCCTACTATTCTGTTGTCAGCTATAAGACTCTGGCCTTGTTGAGCATGTTGGAAATAGAGGGATATTGTGCTCAGTGACTGAGCACCAATTTCCCACCCAACAAGTCCAGAGTCTGCTTTGAGATATCTGGACTTTTCTACATGAAATTCAAAATATCCACTTTACAATATCCTGCATTGTATTCCCTTCTAGAGATGGGTGAACGCGGTTTGGAAGTTCAGAGTTCGGGCCGAACTCGGCCTGTTCGGACGACCGAACCGAACGTCTGAACCAAACACTCAAACGGCTGAACAGTTCAGAAAAGTTCAGATGAGTTTGGATGAGTTCGGGGGTGGGAAAAACGTGACTGGAAGGTGGGGAAAACGTGACTGGAAGTGGGAGGCAGCTGAGGAGCAGACTTCCTGGTACCAGGGGTGGAGACCAGCGGTGGTTTCAGGTCAAACAAAAAAAATAATTCGCATTTGGTTTCAGCATCGATAGCGCTATTTGCGGTTGTTTGGCCAAATTCGGCCGAACCAAACTCCGTCGAACTGAACAGCCGAACCGGAACTCGGATTTTGGACTGAACGTCCAAACCGCGTTCTGTTTGCCCATCCCTAGTCCCTTCTGGCCAGAGAAAGTGAAATTCAAGATAACCAGAACTCTGTGTTAAGTGAGTTTGGGATTCTACTGTATTAAAAAAGATTACGAGGTTGCATTTGTGGATGAAAAACTCCATGGAGGAATAAACTGTTCAATGATTTTGAAATATTCTTATGATTTTTAAATCATATCTCTGTGCATTTTAAGCAAAGGTCTGCCTCCGACCCTTTCCCCATCCACTTGCAACCCCTAGGAAACAATAGAAATTGCCCATATTACAGAAGTTGGCCATTGTATGCAGCTTTTATCTCTCTTAGGAAATGATACCTTGGAATGTCCAGCCCTAGCTTTATATACCCCTGGACATTGGGGAAAGACTGAGAATTAGGTAACAGCTATCTTGGGGACTTCACAGATTTTTCACTTTACATGGGGCACTATTACCCACATAAAAGCAGCACTGCAAAAACTTCCCATACAGCTGGCTCAATTGTGACATTTTATCTTACCCCAATGCCAATGTTACACCAAAAACAGGTGCCTCAAGTTTTACACATAATTAAAACCTTTTGGTAGCTTTGTCTTAAATGCTTACAACTTAAGATACAAGTAATTTCAAGTTCCTCCAGGTTATTATCAAATTAAGACATTCACATCAAACCACTTTACAGTGAAAGTGGGATTTCAGATATGGAAAAAATGGATTTCTCGTCAGAGAGAGCAGAGGAAGAGTGATGGAGATTTTCAGGACAAGTTAAAAGTATTTTAATATCTGCTTTCTCAGCTTGAGAAGTGGCAATCCAATACAGAGTTGGCAACAAAGATGTCTCCTGACTAAACCATGTTGTCCAAAACATCTCTCCTTTGCAACTGGAAGCCACAGTTTGCTCACCTGAAGTAATTTCCCTCCTGCTGTGTAGTTTTTCATCAGTGAACTCATGCATATGCACATATGTGTGCACACACATGTAGGGTGTTTTTAAATGAAAGCAGTTGGTGGGGGGTCCATGGGGCAATCAGCAGGTGACTAGACATGGGACATTTACAAGCACCCGAAGACACAGCTTGTTCATTTACTTCTGAATTATGGCAAGTGAAGCTACAATTTAGTTATGCATGGAAACAGCTATAATAGTCTTCAGAGAGTACATGTTTATGAGGATTCAATTTCAAAACAATTTAGTACTTTCCATTTTGTCTGCACTGCGTCAATCAAGACAACTCTTTTTGAAAAGGTTGCCTTGAATAGTGTAGTCAACTGACACAGTGCATGCAATATTGTATGTAGAGGAACAATATACCTCTTTGATGTAAGATGATGTACACATTTTTCCCCATAACTTGTCTTATACTAACCACATTGCTCTCGGAAGATTCAGAAATTATCATGAGTGACAATAAAACCTATGTGCCACTGTCAAAAGCACCCAAGAGGATGGTTTTCTAAGTTCTTTCAGCAAGTGAAAATTTGAGCGCATGTGTTTTTCTGTATACTTGTAGGGAGAGTCTTGGCCAGGGGAAATGTGGGAGAGGCGGGGCCTCTGCCTCTCCCTCATTACCCCTAGCCGAGACAGCCAGGCAGTGGAGGGGTGGGCAGCCATCATTGGAAGTGAGGGAGAGGGAGAAGCCCTGCCTCTCCCAAACTTCCTGCAACTTCCGTTGGCGGCAGGCTGCAGTGGCAGATTTAATCTGGCGCTGCTGTGCCCACTGCCACCGCGAGCCCGCCGCTGCAATCTGCCCCGGCAAGTGGCCCAGCGTGGGACCCAGGACGGCGAGGGGCGAATGCAGAAGCCAAGGTAAGTGCCCCCGAAATAGCTAGGCTTGGGGATGGGTGAACAGGAGTGCCCCTCCGCCCGTCCCTGAGCCCAGACCCGGGTAGCACCCCCTGACTGAGCCAGAGAGCACCCCCTGAGCTGGGGAGTGCCCCTAGGAGACTGGTCCCCACATTTCTCCCCTGCTCTGGACCCCCAAATACTAAGGCCAGCCCTGCCTATCCCTGCCTGCCAAACACCTGCTCAAACAAAAAGGTCGTACATCTCATCCGGAAGATGAGCAAGCTCGGACTTAGATGGATCTCCAAGGGGAGGGAGTTCCATAATTGTGGGGCAGCCACCGATAACACCTCTCTGCGTGCCCGTGTTGTGAAAACTTTAAGGGCAGATGGTGTCTGCAAGAGGGTAGTCCCGGCTGACCTCAGAGGCCGCGATGGAACATAAGGGAAGAGGCGATCGTTCAGGTACTTGGGGCCCTAGCCATTTAGTGATTTATCAGTCAAAACCAGTACCTTGAATTGTGCCCGAAAAGCTATTTTCAATCAGTGCAAACTCTGGAGCACTGGTGTAATGTGCTTCCAGTGACCCACCCCCAACAGAAGATGGGACACCACATTCTGCACCAGTTGCAGCTCCTGAACAGTCATCAAGGGCAACACCATGTAGAGCATGTTGCAGTAGTCAGTAATCGTACCCTAAGGCTTCTTTCACACATTACAAAATGGGCCATTATAATAACTCAAGATAATACCAGGTATTTTAATTCTGCAATTTTTGTAACATAGGAATGCCTTCTCTTGTAAAGTGCGTCAAGGTTACAAAGGCATGAAAATGGTGGCCAAATCCAAATCTGATTTTAATAAAAGGTTGCAACCTTTTCACCAGATGAAGCTGGTGGACAACACTTCTGGCCACCGCCACAACCTGGCAATCCAGGTGCAGCAATGGATTCAAAGGTACTTCAAGGTTGTGAACCTGAGTGACCAAAGGATACTGGATCTCATCAATAGCAGGCATTCTTATGCCCCCCAGGTCACAAGATCGGCCAACCATCTTCACTTCATCTTCTCTGGATTCAGCTTCAATTGGCTCCCTCACATCCAATCTCTGATGGCAGCCAGGCACTGGGTAAGCACCAAGACTGCAGGACCTGGGTCAGGTGAAAAAGATATAGTTGGGTGTCATTCCAAATCTCTGTACAATCTCATCCAGGGGCCTCTGATACTTTTTGAACAGGAGTGGGGACAAGATAGAACCCTGCAGGACTTCACAAGGGAGTTCCTGAGATGTGGAAGAGCCATCGCCCATCACCATTCTCTGGGTTGTCGCAGCCAGGAATGAGTGGAAGTACTCAAGAGCAGTCCCATGAACCCCTGTCAGGTCCCACAGCCATGTCAACTACACTCTGTGATCAACAATATCAAAGGCCACCAAACCATCTGACAAAATCAACAGAGTACAACAGAGAAACTGACCCTGTCAGTTTCCAAGCAGAGATCATCAACCAAGGTCATAAACACAGACTCAGTGCCATACCCAGGACAAAATCCTGACTGACATGAGTCCAGGAATCCAATAGTGTCGAGATCCACCTGAAGTTGCATGGCAATCACCCATTCAATAACCTTCTGTGAAAAGGGAAGATTAGAGATGGAGTCATAGATGACAAGGGAATCCACATCAAGAGATGGTTTTTTAAGCAGGGGTTGGACAACCGCAAGGCAATAAGGAATCCTGCCCTCCTGAAGGGAGGCATTGGCAACCCCAGCCAGCAATGTATTTATTTATTTATTTATTTATTTGATACATTTCTACCCCACTTTTCCCACCACAGGCGTCTCAGAGCAGTGAACAACAATAAAAATATAAAATATAAAATACAAATGTAATATAAACATTTTAAAACATTTTAAAACATTAAAACACAACAGGAGAAAAAACCCAAACCACCCTCCCCACCCACCCTTTACCCCTCTCCCTCGCCAAATGCCTGACAGAACAGTCAGGTCTTACAGTTCCTACGGAATGTCGGGAAATCAGGGGACAGACGGGTCCCCCTGGGAGGGAGATCCAAAGGCACAGTGCGGCCACCGAGAATGCCCTGCTCTGTGTGGCCCACCGGGAAACCCGGGGGACCTCTAACACGGCGCCCCCAGACGACCACAGGGGCCGATCCAGAACCCGGGGAGTGAGGCGATCTCGCAGGTAAGCAGGGCCCAGGCCGTGTAAGGCTTTATAGGTTAAAACCAACACTTTGAATCGGGTCCGGAAGGTTATTGGCAGCCAGTGCAGAGACCGGAGCACTGATGTAATGTGCTCTCGGCGACCCAACCCCACCAAGAGCTGGGCCGCCACAGTCTGCACAAGCTTCAGCTTCCAAGCCGTCACCATAGGTAGCCCCACGTAGACCGCATTGCAGTAGTCTAACCGAGAGGTGATAAAAGCATGGATGATCGTGGCCAGGTCCGGAACCAAAACCAGCAGCCGAAACCACTGCACCAGATGTAACAGGCAGAAGGCACTCCTCGCTACAGCCTCCACCTGGAGATCCAGGCGGAGCTGTGCATCGAGGAGCACCCCCAGGTTCCGCACCTGGGATGTCAGCGGAGGGCACACTCCATCAACCGATGGAGCTGTCAACTCCACCGACCTACCCACTAACATCACCTCCATCTTGTCAGGATTCAGTCCCAGTTGGTTAGCCATCATCCAGTCCCCCACAGCTGCCAGACACCGGGTAAGCACACCGGGTAAGCACCGAGACAGCCAAGTCTGGGTCGGTCGAAAATGAGAGATACAGTTGGGTGTCATCTGCATACTGATGACACCCCACCCCTAACTCTCTGATCACATTGCCAAGAGGCTGTATATACACGTTGAACAGGAGAGGGGACAAAACTGAACCCTGTGGGACCCTACACAGAAGGTCTCAGTGCGAAAAAAAGGAATCACTGAGTAATACCCGCTGAGTTCTTCCTGTCAGGAATGAGCGGAACCATTTAAGAACAATCCCACCCACCCCCACACTGTCCCGCAGGCGTGTCACCAACATCTCGTGATCAACAGTGTCAAATGTTGCTGAAAGATCTAAAAGGACCAATAGGGTTGATTGACCCTGATCCTTTTCTCGGTGAAGGTCATCCACCAAGGCCACAAGTGCTGTCTCAGTGCCATGCCCCGGACGAAAACCAGACTGCGAGGGATCAAGATAACTATGCGATCGAGATGCCCTGAGCCACCACCCATTCAATAACCTTCCCTAAAAAGGGAAGGTTAGAGACAGGCCAATAGCTGGCAGGGGAGTCAACGTCAAGCGATGGTTTCTTGAGCAAAGGCCGCACCACCACCTCTTTGAGATAGCTCAGTACTCTGGCCTCCCGCAGGGAGGCGTTGACCACCCCGGCCAGCAACAGTCCCATTTTCTCCCGGCAGCTCTTAACCAGCCAGGGCAGGCACGGATCTAAGTCACAAGACATGACTTGAACAGACCCCAGTACCTCCGCCACGTCAATGGGTGTCACTGACTGAAAGTGATCCCATAAAATCGGACAAGCTTCTACAACCTCTACCTCCTCCAATGCTATAAGTGTGGCATCGAGGTCTTTGTGAATACAAGCGATTTTCTCCGCAAAAAGGTCACAGCGGGCTGGAGATTACTCAACCCCCGGGTCGAGGGAGGCTGGATTGACCAACCCCCGTACAACCCAGAACAACTCTGCCGGATGGGATTTTGCGGATGCAAAGAACTCCCTCTTTGCTGTTTGCATAACCACGGCATAGGCTCGTAAACTAGCTCTATGTTACAATCTGTCAGCTTTAGTTTGAGATCGACTCAACTGTCGCTCCAACTGTCGCCCCTCTTGCTTCAGGGCCCACAGCTCCTCAGAGAACCAAGGAGACCTGCAGGTCCGTCTCCTGGGCAATGGACACCTGTGAGTCGTGCGATCGATGGCCTCTGTCAGCAAGATATTCCATAGCTTGACAAGGTCATCGATGAGACGGTCATCTAGGTCAGAGGGTAACTTCCCCAGAGCGCCTAGAAACCGCACCCGGTCCATCAGCCCCTGGGGATGGATCATCCTAATAGGTTCCACACCCTGCCGGGGGCAGACGTATGCTATAAGAGAAGTCTGTAGGAGGTAATGATCCATCCATGACAAGGGCACAGTTGATATCTCCCCCATTAACGGATCACCTGCCTCAAGGCCAGTGCAAAACATGAGGTCCATGTATGTCCTCCAAGATGTGTCGGGCCGGTGACCCTCTGGGACAAGCCCATGGTTGCCATGGCAGCCACGAACTTATGCTCGGCTCCCCCGAGCACTGCGTCAGCGTGCATGTTGAAGTCCCCCAGAACTATCGCTCTGGAGGACAGCAACACCATCTCTGACACAGTCTCTGCCAGAGCGTGCAGGGAGGCTGTTGTACTGGTAGGTGCACGGTATACCAACAACAATCCCCAACTGTCCCCTGCCAAATAGAACACAAGATGGAGGCATTCAATGCCAAACATGGTCCGCACTGGATACCTCCTCACAGACCACCCCTCCTTAAAAATCATAGCTACACTGCCCCCTCTCCCCCCCACCTCCGTCCCTCCAGCCGTGGCTGGTGCTGCACGGAATACCCAGCCATAACAAGATCAGCCAAGATAGGCCCCGATTCAGTGTTCAGCCAGGTTTCCGTGATACACGCGAGATCGGAAGCACAGTCCAGGATCACCTCCTGGACTGTTGTTGCTTTATTCGCCACTGACCTTACACTTAACAGCACCAAAACCGGGCCAGGGGCCCCCTGACCCAGATCCACTTGCTCACCTGCAGGGGAAGGGATAAGTGGGACATGCACTAAACACCTGTCCCGCCTTGTTGTCTCCACTCTTCTCCCCCTGAGACCATATCTCCCCTGACCCGTCACAACCCCAATAGCCATGCCTACCACCCGGGTGCCCCCCCTCCCTGGCCATCCCGCCAGGATAGCGAGGGAGACCACCATCATTATCCCCACACCTCCCCTGGGCTGCCACTCTCACAGGGAGCCCACCAACCCTATCCCTCAGGCCAAGCCCCCCCGTCTCACCAGGGGGCCAAACCTGACCCTCCCTTCCCCCCAATTTCCCCGCTGGCCCTCCCCTGCCACTGGAGGGCCAGATACCCTCCCCCTTGGGCTCACCCCCTCTCTCACACCGAGGGGGATTACCCTACCCTCCCTATCCCACTCCTTCTCACCCACTCCCCCCTCATCCCACATATCCCCAGCCCCTCTCTGCCACCGAGGGGCAGCCCCCCAACCACCCGCATCTCCTCCTTCACCACCTCATTTTCCCCCTCCCCTTCTCCCTCCCCCCCTTGCCCAAACATCACATTTACATCTCCCATCTTTTTGTTCTATATCCCCCTCCCCACCAGCATTCCTTGTCCTGGTCCCTGCCAAGGGCCTATGCTACCTGCAGCGCAGCCGGGCCGCCTGCCGCCTTTGGCCCCGCCGGGCTAGAAGTGAGACCCGAGCGCCGGCCCTGCCCCCTCCTCCAACCAGGGGGAGGGGGAGATGACACCAGGGGCTGGCCACTCACTGTTCCCTTGGTCCGGTGGGGAGGGGGGCTCAGCTGCTGTTGCTGCCACTGCCTCACCGCTGCACCGCCTTGCTGCTGCTGCCACCGCCTCTGCCAGTGAGCAATGCCCCCAATGTCTCCCAGCTAGCTTTCACCAGCCAGAACGGGCATGGATCCAGTTCCCAACTGGTCACCCACACCACCCCAACCACTCCCCCTGCATTGGTGGGAGAGACTAATTAAATTCAATCCAAGAAAACCAGACAGGACTGATCCTTCCCAACCACAGACTCTGACTCTGCACCCAAACTAGCAGTTCCCAAATCATAACAAATACATACAACTTTATCTGCAAAGCAAGTGGCAAAGTTCTCACAGCGAGCAGCTAATGACTCGAACTCCAGGTGGAGACAGTTAGTATTTAATAGGCTATTCACCACCCAGAAGAGCTCTGCTGGACGGC
Source organism: Sphenodon punctatus (assembly GCA_003113815.1). Lineage (NCBI taxonomy): Eukaryota > Metazoa > Chordata > Lepidosauria > Sphenodontia > Sphenodontidae > Sphenodon > Sphenodon punctatus. The sequence goes on from QEPC01012832.1 coordinate 70,721, forward strand.
ACTTTGCCAATGCTATGGAAATGGTGAAGAAAGCTTTTTTCACTGCTGTCACAGCCACGGCATAGTTCAAATCTAGCACCACCACCTACCTTCCTGCTTTAGCAGCTTCAGGTCCTCTATATACCAGGTCCTCTATATAACATCCATTACCTCTGCCACAGCAGAGGTAATGGATGGCTAGGTGCCACCGTGTTGATGACCCAGGTCAGTATAGTATACCACAAGTCAACCAGAGCATTGACAGGGAGGTTGCCAGCATCAGTGGATAAATCCCCCAGAGAGTTCTGGAATCCTATTGGACCCATTAGTCTTGGAGGCAGACCATCCTAACTGGTCCACCACCCCAAAAGGAGCAAAAGAGAGCAGGGATCTGGGCCATCAGAAGTTAATGGTTCAACCATCACAATGGTGCAAAAACACCACCCCCAATAATCGGAACCCCCTTTTTCAGGCCAGTGCAGAACATTAGATTCAACCTCATGTGACAGCCCAGATATTATATTTATTTATTGTTTATTTCAAACTTTTACTACCCTACCCCTCCTGCCACAGGCAGCTCAGGGCAGCTTACAATTCGCAAAACGTTAAAACATTAAAACAACAATTAAAACAACTAAAAGGAGGAAAAGAAAAGAATAGGTATAGACCCATGGTTGCCATGGTGGCCATGAAATCCTGCTCTGTCCCTGACAGGCTGGCCTCAGTGTGTATGTTGAAATCACCCAAGACAATAAGTTTGGGTGATCTCAACACAACGTCTGAGACAAGCTCAGCTCGAGCAGTCAGAGAGTTTGCTGTGCAGTAGGGTGGTCAGTACAGGCAACTCAGGCACTAGATACTTTCAGCAGACCAGATTGTCTTTACCATCATTCTGCCCCCATGCCCTTGCCTGAATCTTAAACTGATGCTGCATCCAATACCCAACTGGCACCATCTGGGCCAACACGGGCCCAGAAGCCCATCCAGCTAGGTCTTGGCAATGCATACGAAGTCAGTGAACTCATCCTGAAAAAGATCATGGATGGTGGTAGTTTTATTATCCACTGACCTCACATTAAGCAATTCTATTATATGAAAATAGATAATGAGGACGTCTGTCATGGAGATTTCAGCTTACATATAAAAAGATTGGAGTTTTAGGGTGTTTTTATCTCATTGGCTTGTAGAATAAATAGGAATATATAAAGTGTTCAAACTGGGTTCCCCTTGAATAAATATTTCCAGGCTTACGCTGCACCTCCTCTCCAAGGAGAACTACCATCAAAGTAAATAAAAATGTGTGTCTGAGAGAGGTGTATGATGGGTCCCTTTTTGTTGCATGAAAGAGAGAGAGCATATTTTGGGATTATATATATGTAAATACTTAGATACATTCTCCATATATACATTGAAAAATATATATGTAAATAGATACATTCAGCAAATATTCCCACTCGTAGGCAATAGCCAACCCTAGATTCTTGGAAAAACAAAACAAAACAAAACCTCCAGTATGCTGTTGGCATAGCTGAAATGAAACATTAAATTTCCATCCTCCAGAAAATTCTGATTTTAACTTTTTTCATCCCACTTGGTGCTAGAAAGTCATAATCTTGAGGACTTTTTAAAATTTGTGCCTCCCCCATTTCTAAAGGAATGGTTCACATGGATTGCAGGTGAACTATGGTGCATTAGAGGAACTGCACTTGTAGCTCTTCCCTAAGAAGAACAATTTTCTCCCTCCTCCCTGCCCCCCAGAATAGTGGGGGAAAGTGTTAAAAAGTAGGGATGGGATGATTTTTTTTTAACCCAAATACTATTTTAAAAAATTAGAGAATGCGCTATTCTAAAAGTAAAAACTGTAGGGACATTTTCTGCTTTACATTTTACTTCTAGAGTTCTCCTTTTATATATTTATTTGGTAGCTGTCAGTTTGTTCCTTGAAGTACAATTGTCAATAAGAAGAGGGCATATCAGCCATGCCAAAATAACATAATACGAATAAGGCCCTTTTCACACAGACACTCTAAGGGTAATTTCAGACGTTACGAGATCCCAGTCAACTACACTGAGTCACAGACAAATCCCCAGTGCAGCCAATGATCCCTGAACGTCTGTTCAGCGGCATCCAGATGTTCAACCCACTCAATCACTGGTAGGGGCCAAGGCCAACCATGGTTCTGGAGCTCGGGACAAGACTGTTGCAGAGTAATAACTAGGGGTGGGAAACCGGTAGAATCCGGTATCCGATAATGCCGGTATCGGGCGTACCGGCATTATCGGATTCGACCCAGTAATCCGGACCAGGTACCGGATTCCGGGGTACCGGATTTTTTTTGCATTGCAGCCATTTAAAAATGGCTGCAATGTAAAAAAACTTAAAGCCCCAGCAAAGTTTTTTTTTAAAAAACCCTCCCCGAGTCCAGGCTGCGCGGGTGGAAGGGGGGACACCCCCCACCCACCCTGCCCACAGCCTGGATTTTTGTTTTAAAAAAGACAAGAGTAAGACCCAGAGGCGAGGCGAGCCCACCCCCCAGCACCAGCGGCCGCGGCGTCCCCGCAGCCGCCGGTAAGTATGACCCGATCCCTGGGGGGGGTGTTTAACACCCCCACCCCCCCAGGGATCACCCCTACTAAAGTTCAGTGCGCTTACCTTTGGGAGCTGCGGCGGCGGCGGGCGGTCCGGCGGCCTCAGCGCCGGCTGTGGCTGCCGGCGTCAGAGACGCTCTAGGCCTTCCGGGGAAACCCGGAAGTTCCCCGGAAGGCCTAGAGCGTCTCTGACGCCGGCAGCCACAGCCGGCGCTGAGGCCGCCGGACCGCCCGCCGCCGCCGCCGGAGCTCCGCAAGGTAAGCGCACTGAACTTTAGTAGGGGTGATCCCTGGGGGGTGGGGGGGGTGTTAAACACCCCCCCCAGGGATCGGGTCATACTTACCGGCGGCTGCGGGGACGCCGCGGCCGCTGGTGCTGGGGGGTGGGCTCGCCTCTGGGTCTTACTTTAGTCTTTTTTAAAACAAAAATCCAGGCTGGGCAGGGTGGGTGGGGGGTGTCCCCCCTTCCACCCGCGCAGCCTGGGAGGGGGAGGGGGAGGGAATTAATTTATTTCATTGGTTTCAATGGGGACACAGCGCCCCATTGAAACCAATGAAATAAATCCGGTACCGGCATACCGGATTTAATCCGGGAATCCGGTTTTCACAGAACCGGTAACCGGTAAATCCGGTAGCCGGTAATGGGCCCGGGGTCCCACCACTAGTAATAACTGATTCACAATCAGTAAGGACAAATGCAGCTGAAGGTTTAAAAACAGAATTTTACTTAAGCTTTCTCAGGGACAGATCCTTAGTTGCATCTAACTAGTAGTAAGACAAAATGGAGACTGAGACAATGAGAGAGAAGGGAAGAAGGAGTGGTTACACAAAGGAATCAACAGTAAAACCCCATCTCCCTTCCATTGTACACATAAACTTAGCAGTGCCATCTGGTGGCTCTACAGTCAATTACTGTTCTTAATACAGCAGGCACTTAACTTTAACTTATGGATGTTGCATATGCCAACACTCCTTCTCAACAGACAGAAGTTAACCTACCATGCCCATTTTACTTAGTAGCTTTCGATGGCGCTCTCCTGCTAAAGGTTTTGTCAGGGCATCTGCTACCATGTCTTCTGCAGCTGCCTTTGTCCATTTGTTGTGTTCCCCTTCTGACGTTTGTAAGACGTCTTCCCATGTTGATGGCTCAGACAGTCTGTCGGTACTTGCTTTGTAGAACAGGCGGGTGGGTGGTTTGCCTTTTTTTTCCCTAGTAGATCTTCTGATTTCAACATTTGCAGGTGATTGGGTTTGTTCCTGCATCTCAGTTGAGCTTGTGCTGATTTCAACTATTTGTTCAGAACGCTCTTCTCCTCCTGATTCGGGACATGCTTCTTCTCCTGATTCTTGAAAGGACATTACACTGTTGCTTGGGTTTTCTTTGAAAGTCATGTTGTTGCTGATAATTACTTTGTCTGTGTGTGGGTTGAGGATTCTGTATCCTTTGGAGTGTTCACTGTATCCAACAAGAATCCCTTCCACAGCTCGGTTTTGTAGTTTGGTGCATTTCTCTTCCAGAATGTACACGTATGCCTTGCATCCAAACACTTTGATGTGTCCCATACTAGTTTTCTCTCCATTCCAGAGTTCATATGGGGTTTTACTCACTGTTCTTGAGTAGAGTCAGTTCTGTAGATATGTCACCGTAACTACTGCCTCGCCCCAATATTTTTCTGGCAGTCCAGAGTCTGTCAACATGCACCTGATCATTTCTGTTAAGGTTCTGTTCTTTCTTTCAGCTACCCCATTTTGCTCTGGTGTGTATGGTACCGTCTTCTGGTGCTCTATCCCATGGACTCTCAGGAAGTCTTCAATTCTCTTTCCTGTGTATTCGCCTCCGTTGTCAGTTCGGAGTACAAGTGGCTTGCATTGGAATCTGTTGCTTGTCATGGTTATGTAGTCCCTTAATTTTTCCAGTATTTCATCCTTTTGCTTCATGAGGTATGTGACTGTGTATCTTGAGTAGTCGTCTATGAATGTCACTATGTATCTGTTCCCTCCAGGTGTGGATACTTTCATGGGGCCACACACATCGCTGTGTATGAGGTCAAGTAGCTTGGAGGTTCTTGTCTGGCTTGCCTTGGGGAGCATTGTTTTGGTGGCTTTAGCTTTGATACAGCATTCACATCTCATGGTCAAGGGACATGCTGTTACTATCATATCTTTTGTCAGCTGCTGTCTTTGCAGTTCCTTTATACTTTCTGGGTGCCTGTGACCCAGGCGTCGATGCCACAGATGAATACAGTTCTTGTGTTGCTCGTGTGCAGTGAGTTTTGCTTGTTCCTTGGTTGCACTCAAGCGATACAGGTGCTCATCTGCGTAAGCTCTGACTAGGACCCTTGTCCCCTTTTGGATTGTGCATTCATTACCTTGGAACTTGACGGTGAGCCCTTTCTCTGTAGGCGTTTAACGGCTAGGAGTCCTCCCTCTAAGTCAGGTACATACAGCACATCCTTTACTGGTATTGCTAGTGTGCCTCCGTGTGGCTTGTTGCAACTTAGAATTCCTTCGCCAATACCATCTGCAGTGATACTGCTTCCATCAGTGAGGTATATCTTTTCTTTGTTGGTTGGGTCCAGTACCATGAAAAAGTGCTTTTTGCTGGTCATGTGACTAGTGGCTCCAGAGTCGACACACCAGTCCTGTGATAAGTTGGCCTGTGTTGCTCTAAAACATCCACTCCACTGTTCTGTGGTTGTGTCACAGGTTGTGGCCTTGGCCCTTTGCTTAGACACTTGTGGAGATCGCTTTTCTTGTTCTGCCTTCCATATGGAGAAGTCTTTCTTTAGGTGTCCTTCTTTCTTGCACCAAAAACATGCCCTTGTTTCCTTCTTGTGCAATCTGTTGTCTGCAATTCTCAGGGCAGTTTCCTTATCCTGGTCCTGATTATCTTGCATGATTTCTTTCCTGCACTGGAATTCATCCATGAGTCTCCCTTTTACAAATTCCAGTGTTAGATCTGCCTCAGGCCTTGTCTCTAGGGCATTTATGAGGGCGCTGTATGATTCAGGCAGGTTGCAGAGAAGTAAGGCCGCCACGTGGTTGTCTTTTATCTCTTCACCTATCCCTCGCAGTTGTGCTGCCACTTCCAGCATTGAGTTTATGTGATCCTGCATCTCCTTCCCTTTACCAAGTCTCATCTGGTACAGTTTCCTTAGGAGAAACAGCTTACTGTTCAAGCTGGTCCTTTCATGCAGCTTCTGCAGTGCATTCCACATGCCCTTTGCTGTGGCCTCCTCCCTTATGTGGATTAACTGGTCATCTTCTACTAGCAGGCTTATGGTTGCCTTTGCCTGTCTGTTCTTTCTGTCCCACACCTCAGGGTTTGCTGCAGGTCTGTCTGTGGTGATCACCTCCCACTGGTCATCTTTGGATAGGAGCATTTCTATTTTGAATTTCCACAACTGGTAGTTTGTGTTATTCAGCTTGCAGACTGAAAGCTTTAATTCAGAGCTGCTGGCCATGCTTGCTTCCCTCCCCTCAGATTGGGATTCTGGTTCTTCTGCTCACTTACAGTTAGTAGGCCTCCTCTGGGAGTTTCCTTTGGGCCTCTTTTCCTTTCAGCTCACTTCCAGTCTTTAGAGTTGTTCTGGGCTGTTCTGAAGAGGTCTGGGCCCATAACCTGTTGCAGAGTAATAACTGATTCGCAATCAGTAAGGACAAATGCAGCTGAAGGTTTAAAAACAGAACTTTACTTAAGCTTTCTCAGGCACAGATCCTTAGTTGCATCTAACTAGTAGTAAGACAAAATGGAGACTGAGACAATGAGAGAGAAGGGAAGAAGGAGTGGTTACACAAAGGAATCAACAGTAAAACCCCATTTCCCTTCCATGTACACATAAACATAGCAGCGCCATCTGGTGGCTCTATAGTCAATTTCTGTTCTTAATACAGCAGGCACTTAACTTTAACTTATGGATGTTGCATATGCCAACAGGGACCACCTCCAGAACCATGGTCAATGCAATTCCCACTGGGAAATGGCCAAAAGTAATGTTTGAATGGCAGCCTCCGCCAGGCGTGATCACACACAACAATCCCCAGCCATGGAGAGGGCATGCAGCATTGCTGCCAGGCAATGACCAACAAACAGAACAAGGAGGGATATTTAAAGGGCACACAGCACCAGGGGAATGAGGAGGCAAGACAACTAATAGGAAGGGAGAGGAGAGACACGACACCACAATGGAGCAAGAGCAGCAGCACCTGAAAGACTCAATTCGCCCCACAGGGGGACACCAAACAGGGGCCAGAGGCCCCCCACAAACAGGTAAGGACACCACAATGGGTGGGGGGATGGTCGAGGGGGGTGCAAGGGTAGCAGATAGTCACGGAGGGAAGGAGGGAGATGGGGGCCGGAACGGAAAGAGCACAGCGCTCAACCCCCCCATGTTCACCCTACAGACCAGTAAAAAAGCCTGAGCCCCAGAACCCCCACAGGACACCATCAGGGAGGAGGCAGAAGAGGCGGCACCAGAGCCGGAGGAGACCAGGAAAATGGAGGTACCAGAGAGGGGTACAGTGGGGATAAAAGGAGACACAGGACTTCATAAAGATCTGTGGGTCCCTGGAAAACCAGATAGAGCTGGCAGTCAACAAGCAGAACGAGCACGTATTTGATCAGATCGCCAGGAAAATGGAAGGGGCAGGATACCAAAGGTCAGCAGCACAATGCAGGTCCAAGGCCAAGGAACTAAAGAGGGGGTATAAGAACATAAAGTATAACAGCCAAAAGTCCAGTCATGCAGCTAGGACAGTCATGCAGCGCCCTATTATGATGCCTTAGATCGCATCCTGCACATCCCATCATGGCCCCAGGCTGGTAGGGAGTGCCATGGCACGGGAGGAAGTACCACCACCCATGGCAGAACCAAGTGCACCTACAGACACCATTGACCCCCCCACCCCCACCCCAAGAAGAACAGCCCTGAACCTCAGGGAGCAGCAGGCTCCCGTCATGGATGGGCATGGGAAGCCCACAACCAATGTCTGGTTCGGGCACCCGACAATGACACACTGGTAACCCTGAGCCAGTGGACATGAGGGGAGCACTCGCAGTAGAGCCCCATGGAGCAGCCAGCCATGGAGGACTCCAAGACAGACATATAAGGTAGGCACAGGGAGTGGAAAGCACAGTGGCCAGCACGGACACAGCAAAGGGAAAAGGGGGGGACCAACAGGCAGGGAACGGAACTAAGCAGCCTCCACCACCACCACCACCGCCGCCACCCCATTACCCCAGGCATGACCGAGTTAGAAATGGAGGTAACAGAGGGGGAAAGTGCACTGGGAGCAGTGGAACACATGGAGGAAGGTTAGCAGAAGGGACAGGGCCCATGGGATGCCAGGAGAGGGAGGGGGGATGGGAGGGACAAGGGGAAAGGGACACAAGCACCCCAATGACCCACCACCACGTCCATTCCTACACAGGGCCACAACCACATCAGCAGGAGGATGTGGTGGAGGGGGAGCAGCAGCAGCAGCAGTGGTAGCAGCATGGTGAGCAGACAGGGGTGAGGCCAGCCCTACAGGTCAACAGAGGGTAGCGGCCCAAGGGGGAGTGGATGGACATGCACACACGGATCCCAGGGACCGCAGGGGAATGAAGGTAGAGCTGCCAGAAGGGGTACCGAGGGTGAACACGAGGAAACAAGGGAGGGGTCACGGGTCACAGCTACATGGAGGGAGGGATGGGGAGGGGAGGGAACCCAATCACCCAAGGGAACAGGGGACAGACATGCTGGTGGGTCATTGGGGTGCTTGTGTCCCTTCCCCCCCCCAGCACCGATCCAGGGAGGTACACATGCAGCTAATGGGAGTCCAACCGAGCATGCCTAACCTATATCCCACAGATCCATAGCCTGTGCAGGCAGTCCGGCCATGAGAGGGACCTGCTCCACTGGCCCAGAGGATGTGTGAGCACAGGGCACATGTACGCTGCCGACGGGAGGATCTAGCAGAAGAGATCCTGCGTATATGTACACAACAGGGGGAGGCAATGATCGCATTCATAGATAGAATGGAGAATGCCACCGACAGAGCTGTACAGCAGGTGGAGGGAAGGAACAGACACCTGTTAGCGGGAATCTGCATAGGCAAAAGGAAAGGAGGCAGGAGAGACGGGACTACACCAGGCAAATGGAGGCATTCGAGCGAATCACCCAAACCATCGACTGCCTGGGAGCAGATCATTCCAGGAAATTGGACCGGTTGCTCAAAATCAGCACCTCGCTGCTGCTACATGTGGGCACCATGAGTGCCTACATCATGGCAGCAGCACCCCCGGGCACCATATCAGCTACAGCCCCACACCCACCACCCATCTCACCGCCATTGCCCATCCCACAGCAGCTGTAGCAGCCCATCCCACAGGGGCCACACATTCTCTTGCCCATCACACAGGGGATGAGAAGGCAGCAGCTGCCCAGGCAGACGCAGCAGCAGGCAACCCTGGGCCCGGTCCAGCTCCCAGCCCCTGCCATAGAGGACAGCCAGCAGCTCACTGCTGCTGGGGAGTCCCTGCACTCTAAATGGGACAGAGACAGCAACTAGTGCGCAAGGAGGGATAACAAAGATCCCTCCCTCAAAGCTCAACTCTGGGTGCTGCCCTGTTTGTTGCCCCTCCTTGTGCACAAGTCTCTGTCCTGCTTAAAGTGCAGGGATCCCCAGCCCCAGAAGCAGTGAGCGAGCACCTGGCTCCTGATGCTGATCCAGGGGATGGAGGGCGGGGGGGGGGAAGTCCCTGCTCTTCTGCGCTTTCGCGTTGGGGAGGATCCCTTGTGCCCCAGACAGTGCCCTGCCCATCTGTGGGCTTTCCCTGCCTCCAGCCAATGGCCTAGCTCCCTGGCATCACTGTCATCTGTCACCAGGGAGAAGTGCCCGGCTCTGGGATGCTGTGCACAGATAGGCAACTTCTGCAGCTGCTGCTAGAGGTGCCCCACAACAGCTGGATTGCCTGCTCTCCCAGCCCCCAACAGCTGGATTGCCTCCCCTCCCCTCCCCCCCAACAGGATTGCCTGCTCTCCCACCCCCCACAGCTGGACTGCCTACCCTGCCCTCCCCCCACAGCTGGATTGCCTGCCCTCCCANGGCTGTAGATCCAACCTGCATGGAGTGTCATTTTGTTAGCAAATTCCCCCACCGCCTCTTTCTAGGCTTGGTACACTCTCCCATTTGTGAGAATGGAAGGAGCCCCTCAAAAAAGATCTTTGTTTACAAGGCAGCAATATTCGCTGCGAAGGAGGGGACAGGGGGGTACTCTTCCCCCACCCATGTAGCAGCGCTGCGGGGCTACAACTGAGCTGTTTAAAAAGGTGGTGCTGGTAGTGCAAGAGAGACTCCTCCGGGACTCGGGAGCAGGACTCCTGGCTCCCGTGGATGCCGCATATGCCTGAGACCGGCCCTGATCTCTGCCGGCCCCCTCCCAGGGCAGGGCATGGGTGAAAATGCACCCCCACCCCATGCCACAGTGGCTACACCCCCGCAGCGGACTCTGAAGCAGGTAGTCTGAGTCACCCTAAGTTCATTCATTCAATTATCTATTATTCAGCATCACAGTGCGTCAGGGACTCACGCTCAGTGGCAGAAGGCGGCATAAAACCGCTTTTGTTCACAAACTGCAGACATGCCACATCTGCAGATGCTGGCAGCAGGTAATGTGGAATCGTGGAAATATCGAGGGGAAGTCGGCGGCAAGTCACATTCAGTGCCGAGTTCTCGGAATAGAATGGCGGCGCGGTAACAGCTGCTGCCGCTTCAGCCCTAACGCTTCAGCCTGACTATGCCAACGTGTGAAGGGGGGGAGATGGCGAGAATCTAGGTATCATGGCTGCGGCCTGAGTGGCCGGTGAAGATATCTGTGAACCGACCCCAGTGATAGACAACAGCCTGGAGCTGCAATGAATGGTATCCATGCCTGTTGATGTACTCTGCTGCATCATCGTGGAGGGGGACAGAGGATCCCAACATGGGTGCCATTGATAGCACCCAGGCAGTTAGGGAACCCGGAAGCCTCAAAGCCAGCCATCACAGCCTCCTGATCCAGGAGCTGGATCATGCGGTTGAGGAGAACCACCTCCACAGCCTCACTGAACTCACAGATAATGCAGGTGATGGTTGTCAGGCCCACACTGAAGTGTTGTGCCATAGAATGGCAGGAATCCGGGGTGGCCAGAGCCCAGACTGCTATGCCCACCCACTGCATGGAAGGTATAGGAGAGTACATAGTGGTGTGCTGTCACTCCAGCCAGGGCTGCAACAGCTCTACTAGTCACAGGAGGGTATGCTGGTCCATCTTGAAGTGGACCCTACAATCATCATCGTCCCATCATCTCATGACCCCCTCCCACCATTTCTGGGCCCTGTGCATGTCCCAGAAGCACCTTTCAGTGGACATTGCGAGCTAAGGATGTGCAAACAGAACATGGTTCGGATGTTCAGACGTTCAGTCATTTGGTTCAAAACCCGAGTTCGGGTTCGGTTCAATGGAGTTTGGTTCGGCTGAAGTCGACCGAACAACCGAAAATAGCGCTATCGATACAGAAATAAAATTAAAAAAATTGGTATTAGTATCATTTGGCCCTGAAACCACCCCTGATCTCCACCCCTGGTGCCAGGAAGTCTGCTCCTCAGCTGCCTCCCCCTTCCAGACACGTTTTTCCCACCCAAAGTCACATTTCTTCTGCCCCCGAACTCATCCAAACACATCTGAACTTTTCCGAACTGTTTGCCTGTTTGAACCATCCAAACAGGCCGAGTTCGGCCCAAACTCCAAACATCTGAACCGCGCTCGCACATCCCTATTGCGAGCATGACAGCGCTGAGGAGGGCCGCCCTCCTCCAGTAGTGGTGAGCAGCTGCTTGCCTGAGGGCAGCTGGATGGGTACGTGCAATCAGCACGGCCCTGCGGTAAACCCAGGACAGCTTGCGCGCCGTGTGCATTAGGGGTGGGACACCAGGGCAATTACCAGCTACCGGATTTACCAGTTACTGGTTTTCAAAAAACCAGATTCCCAGATCAAATCCGGTATACCAGTACTGGATTTATTCCATTGATTTCAATGGGGAACTGTCCCCATTGAAATCAATGGAATAAAAAAAAAAATCCTCCCCCCTCCCCCTCCCATGCTTTGCAGGTGGAAGGGGGGCACCCCCCACCCACCCTGCCCAGCCTGGATTTAAAAATAAATAAATTTCTCTAAGTCCCTGCTAGTGCGGGCTCCAGGCCACCGGCAGCGACCAGGAGCCTGCACCAGCAGGGACTAGGGTGATCCCTGGGGTGCGGGGTGGTTTAACACAACCCCCACCCCAGGGATCACCCTACCTCCCCACCCAGGGATCGCCTACCTTGCGCTCCGGGCAGCGGTGGTGGCAGTTCGGCTCCAGCAGCTTCAGAGCTGGCTGTGGCTGCCGGCTTCAGCGCTACTAGGCCTTCCAGTGAAACCCGGAAGTTCACCGGAAGGCCTAGTAGCACTGAAGCCGGCAGCCACAGCCAGCGCTGAAGCCGCCGGAGCCGGACCGCCACCGCCGCCCAGAGCGCAAAGTAGGCGATCCCTGGATGGGGAGGTAGGGTGATCCCTGGGGTGTGTGTGTTAAACCACCCCCCACCCCAGGGATCACCCTAATAGAACAGTGCCAGTACTCCGGTAGTAACCTACCTGCTGGTGCGGGCTCTGGGTCACCGGTGGCAGCCCGGAGCCGACACTAGCAGGGACTTTGGGGGGGAATTGGTTTTTTAGAGCCAGGCTGGGCAGGGTGGGTGGGGGGTGTCCCCCCTTCCACCCGCACAGCCTGGACTGGGGAGGGAAAGTGGGGGGGTTGTTTGTTTTTTTACATTGCAGCCATTCATTTGAATGGCCGCAAAGTAAAAAAAACCAGTACGGGGGAATCTGGTAATTTTAGCTGGATTACCGGGTTAATCTGATACTGCCGGTACACCAAAATACCGGCAGTATCGGATACCGGTAGATCCGGAATTCCCACCCCTAGTGCACATGGCCTGGATGCAGCAGCGCCTGTGGTGGATGATCAGACTGGTTTCAGCAAAACAGTTCAAGCATTTCTGGGTCCCCTGTGTACAATTCGAGCAGCTCCGTGGTGACCCGCTGGAGTTCAGTGTGCTGGTGGTACCATTCAGCGATGATCTCCAGTAAGAGCCAATGGGCACCCCACTGATTGGCATCAGTGATACCAGTGAGGAACTGTGCAGGTAAGTGCCCCTAGAGCACCAGGCATTGTCATGAGGACTGCTCAGAGGTACACTCCTGCCAATGTGCTGCAGGTTGTAGCTCACTATAATGGGCCTGTAGCCAGCACACGCCCACACTCCAGCAGCTGTCCACTGGGTCCTGTACCATGGTGCTTCGCCTATTGGTTGTGGGCTATGCGGTAACAGGTGGTCTGGATGGCACAGGGCTGCTCACCCATACCGAGGGGTTACACCTGTATGTCTTGGGCTCCCTGGTATCACTCGCTGGCAGGTATTGTGGTATTGTGGTGTTGGGGGGGGGGCTGTGTTTCAGGCATGTAGGTGACTATGTGAGGGCATTGTGTGGTTGATAGTACATTGTCTGCATAACACTGTTGTCTGTGTGCTGGCCATCTCCAGGTTTCTGTTCCTGCAGCAGTGCTGTGTCTGCTCCCCATGCATCGCTTTGTAGCCATCCCATACTGCTGCCTGTACCCTTATCGTGTGTCCTTGGAGCTCCCCTGGTTGCCTCCTCTGCCTACTTTGGTTTGAGGGGCCTCTCTCCTCAATTCAATTCAATTTATTTATTTACGTGACTATAGGTCATTGCATATTCAAAAACTTTACAAATCTGAATCATATGGCCTTTCTTTCCTTGCTTATAAGACCCTCTGCCAGCTGCACCATGGCTGATACAGCTGCTTCAGAGCTCCCGCTCTGTGGTTCCGCAGCCGGTCCACATTGCTGGATCTACAGGGAGACCACAGCTCTGGCTGACCTGTGGCATTCCAAGCCTGTTCACCTGCTCCTGAGCTCCCCAGCTACGCTCCCAGATGCCTATAGGTGTCTGAGCTCAGGCCTTCACCGCTTTGGATATGTGGCTAGCGCTTGTGAGTGCCAGCTCCATGCAGAGGTGCTGGGCCTCTATCCCTTTCTGGATGGGCGCATTCCGGAGTTGAGGGGATCACAGGTGTCATGGTCTGCTACTGAGACAGTGTCAGTTCTATCTGTAAGTGCCTTGTCCAGCTTCCAGACCTTCCGCCCCTGCCCTGGCTGTTTCCTACTTCTGCTGCATCCTTGGGGTCCGCGGCTACCAGCGTTCACGTGGGGCATCTTATTATTGCCTGTTGGAGCTTGGACAGCTGGCATTGCCCCCTGTGGTTGACTATGCCTTGCCCAATCCCACAGGACCCGAGCTTATGGCACTGTCTGAGATGTGGTACCATACCGATGTTCAGGTTGGGCTCACCGGTCCCGATCCTTTTGAGGCCTATCTTGTTGCCCACCACATGGCACAGATAGGCTATCAGTGGGGCATGTTGCAGTGGCCGCACTATGTTCATCTGTTGGGCCAACCCTTCCCGCCCCCCTACATGACCCCATGCAGCTGGCTGTAGGTCCCCCCCAGGGTCATCTGTGTCTCGGATGTCATCTCCACCATGTGCTCCCTGCACCTCCCTGAACATTCCTCTATGTGACCCGCTCCATCGGTCCCTTTTCGGACCCACTGCTGTCCTGGCTCCATCTGTTTCCTCCCTTCACCTTGGCTGTGCCGGTTTGCCTGCACCCCGGGGCCATCTGTGTGGCACCGCTTTACCATCTGTTACCATGGGGTTCGTTTCCATGACCCACCCCCTGTTCTGCTGATGGGTGCTATCCGACAACTGTACCGGGGATCCCCATGGACCCTTGCATTCCTTGCTCCGCTGGCACTCCGCCTGTGTCTGTAACCTGCCCCCACCCCCACCCCCATGTCATTCTATGTCTGGGGTTCTCCTGCCTATGACAACCAACTTCCCCTTGTTGGTGGGGGAGTGAGGGGTTCTACATCACCTGTCTATGGCTCAGGGCTCAGTCCCCTGGTGCCCGAACATGTTCATCCAGGACATGTTCATCTTGCTGTTGGGACCTGCCTCAGTCCTCTCCAGTGACTTCATTGGAGTGGTGGCTCTTCCCCTGTGACCCTGCTCTGTCAGCGTGGGGACCCTTGTCATTTCAGTGCCCTGTGTTGCTGTTGGGTGCCTCGTGCTTCCCGTCCTGTTCCTGGGGTTTGGGGTGCCTACCTCCATGTCCCACTCTGTTCCGGCCACTTCCCCCTCTTGTGTCCTTGCCTATTGTTGACCTCTGCCCCCCCCCCCTTTATTTGGTACTCTGTGTTGGGCTTCCTGGTGTGATGTTCTCCATTCCCTCTTGTGTGGGGGGTGTCCTGTCCCTGTGTCTCTTCCTGGGTGTCTGTCCATTCCTGTTCCATTGTTGTTGTGCCCTTGTGTGTCCCTGTGAGTCTCCCCCTGCATTACTATCCCTTTCGGCTGTGCGTGTGCCCGCTGGTGCATGTGTGTGGTGTGTGTTCTGCTCTGTCCGTGGCTTCCTTCTCTCTGTTGTGTGTGTGTGGCTCTGTCGTTCTCCTCCCTCCTCCCCCTCCCTTCCTGTTTCCCTAGCGTGGGTGGTGCCTTGTGACACGTTTGGCTTCCTTTTCCCTGAGTCATCCATGTCTGTATCCTGTCCCACCCCACCCTGGTGGCTTCTGGGGGTTCTTGCCACAGTCCGGGATCGGTGTCACGTCTGTTGAGCTGTCCCAGTTCGTGACCTAGCTGTCTGTTTCCTTGCCATGATACCACTCCCGTCATGTATTTTTGGGGCCTGTTGGAACCATGGGTGGGGATTCAGCGGCTTTCCACGGTTGGGGATCCACTGTGGCGACCTGGGAGTGTGTAACGTCTAAAATTACCCTAACAGTGATAAAAATGGGTGTTACATTTTATTATACATGTTTCAGGGCTTCAGGTGTGCGCAATGGGTGCCCTGAAACATGTATAATAAAATGTAACACCCATTTTATCAGTGTTAGAGTGTCTGTGTGAAAAGAGCCATACAGATGGAAAAAATCAATCTCATGCATTTAAGCATTGCTTACTTTGTACTCCCCTATAAACTGTTTGACTAGACAATATTTGTTGTTGTATTCCAGCAGGGCTGTATTGTGGGAGGGGTGAGATAGATTATCTGAGGTCAGTATAATGTATCTGTGTATTGGAGTAAAGGCAAGGCACCCAAGCATATTACAATGCAGTCAGAAAATATTCCCATTCATACTCAGTACCAACTCTAGATTCTTGACAAAGCTTACTATGAGGCTAGGACTGAAATGAAATCTTGATAAAGCAAGAAATCTCATTGAAATCCCAGTGCTCGGTTCATCCTGGGACCAACTGAACACCGGGAAATCTTGGTCAAGTTCTTGGCAAGAAAAAAGAATCACTGTGCATGCATAATCTCCTGCCCTTCACCAAAATGACAATGATGCTATTACTGCTATTTTGGTTAAGGGTGGCAACCATTTGCACATGCACAAATGACCTGGTGGCCATTTTGTGCATGAGCAATGGTGGGGATTTGGTTTTGTTTTTTCACGTTTTTCATTGAAAACTCACACTGGGACCGAGATGTCGATGAGATCTCAGTACCAGTGTTTGACATAGCAAGAAATTTTCACAAGCAACAATTTAGCTGCTTGTTTCCCCCCTAATTGGGACTCAAGAAAATAATCACATTTCTTATAGTCTTAGTCTCTCTCACACATACTAGCTGCTGTGAGGAATGAGCAACATACTACTAAATACTAAAAATAATATTCCCAATTTCCTTTTCACTTCTCCAATTTAAATCTACTGAAAATGTAGAAGGGAAGAGAAACATTTTTTGGAGAGGTCGCATTACAAAGTTTTCCTCCTTTTACCCTCTAGGCAGAATCTTGGAGTGAGAGAAATACATTACATTATTAATTCATTTTTTTCTGAGGGAGAGGAAACAGTCAAAGGATGTTCTGATTTTGTCTTTGGTGGGGAAGGGGAGTTCCCCCCTTTTCCTGATCTGTTTTGTAATAAAATGCAGAGTAATAGTCTGAAATCCTGTCAACATGGAAGAGTCTCTTTCCATCGAGTGATCTAAAGGGGAGACAGTGGCTGTGGCAGAAATTGGTCTCTGCAGCTTTTCTTCCCTTTGCAGTCACATTTGCACGCTGGCTTCTGTTGGAATTAGATACTGTATGAAATAACAGAGGAGACAGTAAATTGACAATAAAAATGTATGTCTCTGCAGCTGATGGAGTAAAAGGGGTATGATATCACTGGCAGTCAGTCTTATTGCATACAAGCAGACAGAATGCAAACATTACCAAGACAAGAAACTTTCTCCAACCAGGAAGTGCTGTCTGGCTGCCTCTACTCTTAACACTATTGATTATGCTCCCAAAAGGTCATAAATTACTGGAAGAGTTATTTTTAAGAATATTTGCTGAGCCTGACCTGTCAAGAGAGGTTAATCTAATGACTTTCCTACCTCCAGCCAGCACTATAAAATAGAGCTGGGTTTCTTCTTGACTGCTGTTAACCCCCACCCCGGGTCTTTAAGATTCACCCAGCTTGCTATTATTAAAACAATAATAATAAAGACAAGCCAGATGGCAAAGAGAATAAAGCATATTGCAGAGAGGCCAGGATATGGAAACTGGACCTGTCTTTTCTATAGAAAAAGGGAGGCTGGCTACTGCCAATGTAGCTGCATCACACAATTAGCATCAACTGGTTTAATCCTCCTGCACCTAAAAATATTATCCAAAACGCAGCCTTTGAGTGCTTAATTGATTATTACTTCCTTGTTGGATGCCACCAGAGGGGGAAGCTGGAGGACTGTCACCCCTACACCCCAGAAGGCTTAGTTTCTGCCTTCCAGTAAATCTGATCCCTGATCCAGCAGAAGGTAGAGCTGCATCACAATTTTCCATTTCCCCTCACATTGGGAATGGGCACATGGCAGCACATGACAGCAGCCTAAGGAGGAGGTAGCGAGGGAAGGGGGCACTGAGGAGAGGGTAAAGGAAGGCAACTAGCCATGTTCAATGGCTCCAGGAGTATGTGGGGAGTAGGGGGCTGCCTGGCTCCCTACTAGTGCTGAAACCATCCTCAGTATTCCTTGGAAATCACAGAAGACCAAGACATTCAACTTGATTTTCCAAGTTCTGAAGTTTCAAGGAAGGACCCCCGAAACTTCAGAACTCAGAAAATCCTCAGCCAAGTGCAGGGAAGAAGGCTGGAGGCCAGCACTAGGCCCTGGCTACCCTTCCCTGGCCAGAAGGGTTAGGGAAGGGGAAGGGGAAGAGAATGGGCCAGTGAGGGCTAGGGAAGGGGCCAAAGGCCTATCAGGGGCTCATGGGTATGGCAACGTGTGGCCTCCTCCAAGGCCAGGTAAGTTTTTAAAAGGGAGAGGAAAGTTGGGCATGCTCAGAAGGGCCAAATGGCCCCTTCTGAGCATGCTCAGACCTTTCCAAGATGGCACTGGTAGCATCAGCACGCTGCAGGTGCCGTCATGGAAAGGTCGGAGTATGATCAGAAAGGGCCCTTCGGCCCTTCTGAGCATGCCCACCTTTTAAAAAAAAAAAAAACTTACCCAGTCCCGGAGGAAGCCCCATGTCACCAGACCCCTTCTAGAGGGTGAGTACTCTACCCCTGTGCCCCCACTGGCCCCTACCCCTTCTTCCCTAGCCCATTCCCTCCTCCTTGCCCCCCAGGCTCCCTCCTTGCCCCCAATCCTCAGAATTTGCAAGTATTCTTCTTGAGTCCTTAGACCAGCCCAAACACTCAGGACCAGACCTTGGACCCTCCTAAATACTTGCAAATACATTTTTTTAATATTTGGTACAGCCCTACTCCCTGCCCCTCTCCACTTTTCCTTAGCTATCCCCTTCCACCTGAACTTTGCCCCACCACCTCTTGTATTTCTAGCACCTTTTGGGCACCATGACCCCTATATATTTGTTGAACTGGTCACAAGTGAGTAAAGTCATCTCATACTGACATTTGCTGTCTCTGCTACTGGGTGATAGAGGGGAGGTCCAGTGTGTGTGGGAAGAACCTGCTCCTGCTCTGCTAGCTGTTGTGCTGTCACCCTTACATGCTTAGTGGACCATCAACATGCACAGCCAAACCAGAGGTTGTAGGTAGAAAGAAAGAACAGATGAAATTAAAATACTACAGATCATTTCCCCCACACATGGGTATTCATCTGGACTTCTCTGTAGTTAACCAGGCATCATAAGGGCCTACAGAAAAATAACTGTGCTAGGTAGTCTGTGGCAACTTTCACTTATTGCTATGATGATGTGTGATGAAGTCCATAAACAATGGCAATTCACCATCTTATTTGTGGTGTGTAACCCTCTACCATGTGGGAAATCCATGAACCATGGAATAACCTCTCAATGTGATCCCCTTCTCTGGATTGCCATGGGTTTCCCACTTAGCAGAAGTGTTCACACATCACAAATCCATGGCCAATTACTGCACAGTACCATCTGGGGGCTTTGCATTTGAAAACTCCTTTTGTGTAGACTCTTGCCAGAGCTGGCAACCTTTCAATGGGTTCAACCTGGTCAGATTTTTTACTGACCATAATTTATTTCATTAAGCAGTGCCAGAGCAATCGGCAAATATGGGAATGTAACTTTAAGCCTGCAGAAGCCCTATTCAGCTCTTTGATTTTTTTTTCCCCTCCCCCTTCGTACTTAGAGGCAGATCAGATTAATTTTACTGCAGTTGAAAATCATGCAAATATAGTTTAGAAAGAGGCATTTAATTCTTTATTGCTCTTGCTCACAACACAAATAGCACCTCCAGTACCAGCACTGCTAAGTGTTTTTAGTGTTATTCCACTATACAGTACATCACAATGTTAATTTTCCACATTACTTTATTCCTTCTTCAACCCATATTTTACAACAGAGAAAACAAACTGCTTGTAATTACACTGCATGCCAGGACAAATTAAGTAAACACACATTTTTAATGCTTTTGGCTGTTAGGGTGAGAAACAAAAGGCTCTGGTTAAGGTCAATATTAGAGTTATGCAATTGCTCTGGGATACAAAAGAAAAATGCCAGTGATTGAACGTGGCTAACATAGAAACTGTCCATTCAATCCAGTCTTGCTGAACTCTGGATAATAATATATTGCCTTTGAGACTAGGTCACTTCTCTCCTTTATTTTCATTTTCCTTTAAAAAATAATACCTATACCAATAATAATAATAATTAATAAACTAATGGGAAAATCTATTGTGTCATTAGTGAAGTGATAAATCAGCAAAAGGGAAATTAGACAATGGCTATCTACGCTCCAGCCTATTGCCGCAGTGCAAGGAAACTGTTCTTTCAGTGCAACTGGGTGATGCTGATAAAGGTTAACGGTGACTATAAGGGAAACCGGATGCTGCTCTCGCTGATACCTGTGTAAATCTGGCTTCAACAGAGTTACACCATTGTGACTGAGCAGAGATATAGGCCTGATGGTTTTATTGTTTAAAGAAAGGGTGCTAAACAATGGTAAATGTGTTCTCCTTCAATAGTACAGAAGGGACTGAGACACAAACTTCAGACAGAGGGGATGATGTTGAACTCAGCTGTGTTTGAAGGAGGGAGGGGGCCCGAGCGAGTTTCTAGGGTGTTCCTCGCTCTATTATAGCGGTAGGATTAAAGAGCCAGGTTTCTCTATCAGGCCCATCTCTAGTTTATATACACTCCCTGTCCTCTTTGTACAAAGAACAATGTTCTCACTTCTTCATCCTTACATTTGGTAGTAGTCACATAGCACAGGAGATATAAGCGACAGAGGCTGCATTGCTTCATGGACTGCTAGAAAGAGCCATGATGATTCCTTGGGTAGAAGAACCTGAACAGAATCTGGACTGGGAATTATTGTCATATTTGATAGTGTGATCTGAGAAGCTGTAGCATGATAAACACAGATAGAAAAAACACCATCTGTTTTACTGCAGGGATCTGACAAGAGTCTAATCTCAGATACCCAGAAGTCCTTCAAGTTATAAACCCTCCCATACATTTTGAGGTCAGTCTGATCCCAAAGGGGTACAAAAAATTAATAAAACTTTTTAAAGCAAACTTGTACCATTCCATACTCCATGTATTCCTCAACAGCAATGAGTTCAATTGTCCTGTATTGGTCCATGCCTGCCCCACAGTTGCAATTTTTTTAAAAAATTGAGAATTTCACTAAAGCAATATTGGTGGTAAGTTTCACCCCAATTATAATGAATGGGAAAATGAAAACAAAATATGCCCAGCGTACTCGGGTCATATTCACCCCAAATACATACTGTAAAATAAGTATTTTTGAATGCTTAAACCAAAACCTGTTCTTTTCATTAAGTGTTCTCAAAGTAGGATAAGAACAACAATTTAGCATTTTGTCTGTTTTCATAAATATAATTATTTGTGTGTACAGAAAAATACCACTACAAGGGCATTGGAGTCAATTATGCCTCAAGGTGAAAACTTACACTTATCAACTTCAGTTTTGTTTTTATGTTTACACAGCAGTTAACACTTTCATAGTGTGAACCTTCAATACTGCTCTTTTCATCATACCTAGTTGCAGTTTTGTGTTGAAAAAAAATGCACCAGTTAGGTATATGGGGTCATTTCCACCCCCCATTGTTGTTACTTTCCCCAGTACTGTTATTGTGAGATGTTATTGGATAAAAACAGACATGCGTTTGACATGGCAGCTCCGTTGCCTGTCCCGGCCCGGTGTAGTAAATCGCAGCAGTCCACTGGAGTGGACACACATTCCCATGGCCAGTAAACTATTCTGCTGCCCGCATGGCCTGGCTAGGGTTGGGGATTAACAAATGAGCACACATTCAGCCCCAACCCACGCTGCTCTCAGCGCCCTTCCACCACCATGATGGACAGCCATGGAGGCCAATGATGGGCAGCCGTGGGGACCAGTCATGGCATCCCATGTCCCAGAACAGACATGCTGGCCTGCTGTGACCTGCATGGGTGACTTGGAAATTTTCTGAGGACACAGCCCGGGCTAGCTGCCTACGCACCCCGGGGAAGCCCTGGGCTAACATCTGGTGGTGCCAGAACAGATGTGCCAGTGGGTCTCAGGCCAAAGTAGGCCGAAGTGGGCCACCATCACATCTGTTTTTAATTTTATCCACTGTTAACATTGTGGGTACTATTGACCACAAACACCTTTATGTGGTAGTGCTATATTTCTGTACCACAAACAATAACTCATAATATAAATTTTTTTTAAATTACATCAAACTGGAGTTGGCCTATTATACCCCGTTACCATGTTAATACAGTGTGTTTTTCAAGCTGGAGAGGATTAGGTCCTCTTGAAACATATCCTGCTCCTCTCTGGCAACTGGCGGACCAAAAACCCTATGGCACATTTCAACAAAAATAGCACTGAAAGTCAAGCATAAAATGCTTAACAAAGGGCTTTTTATTTTCCAGGCAAAGAATTCAGTGAGGAAGGTTAACATAATGAATGAGTGGAGAATTTGGTGAAGAAGAATTTGATGGGAGAAGAACTTGAATAACATGATAATGGGCAGATGCGTATTTGGTGGAAAAGATTCACATGGACGGCCACTCTGTGGATGAGCTAGTTCAGCATTGGAACAACTTGCTGGAGGAGGCCATTGACAGGGTGGCTCCGAGACACCTTCTGCCTTGGTCTCGTCACCGCAGGACCCCTTGGTTTACTGAGGGACTGCGGTGTGTGAAGTGTGTAGGCAGGAGGCTAGAGCGACGCTGGTGTCAGACTCGATCTGACTCCGACCGTCTTCTCCATAGGGCCCATTTGCAGTCCTATGTTGAGGCTGTGAGGACAACGAGGAAGGAGTTCCTTGCTGTCCTCATAGCATCTGCGAAGTCACGCCCGGCGGAGCTGTTTCGGGTGGTGCGGGGGCTGGTTAGTCCG
>QEPC01012832.1:107911-128778 GCA_003113815.1 Sphenodon punctatus
GGCACATGCAAATCCTGCCCTCCCCATGGGTGCTAGGGGATGCTAGATATTGCAACTAGAAAGCCGCCCCTGGCTGGCACATGCAAATCCTGCCCTCCCCATGGGTGCTAGGGGATGCTAGATATTACAACTAGAAAGCTGCCCCTGGCTGGCACATGCAAATCCTGCCCTCCCCATGGGTGCTAGGGGATGCTAGATATTACAACTAGAAAAGTAAAAGTAAAAAAAAGATTTACACAAACCTGGCAGGAATGGCAGTTGAGCCCACCACCGGTGCCACGGGAGGTGCAGGGGCAGTGGCCGCCACCGGTTCCTCCTCCCCCTCCTCCTCCTCCACCGGCAAATTTGCCCCCAGCCGGAGGATGCGACCTGTACCAACACTCTTCTTCATTTTTATTTTTTTTAACAAAACCCACACACCAACAGTCACCCACAACACACACCAACCCACCCAAACACACAGCACTGCCAAACCCAACACAATCGCAGCCAAAACACATGAACAAGCAGCCACCGAATCAAACACACACCCACTCGCCTCACAGCTCCACATGCACACACAAATTTCCAGTTTCCCCCGCGATTTCCGGCTTCCCGCGCTCTTGCGATATTTTCAGCCGAACGCCAAACAGCCGAACGCGAACTCGGTGATCCACCCGAACGCCGAACGGCCGAACATGAACACACGACCCAAACGCAGCTGAACCGACGGCCGATCACGAACGCACGATCCACCCGAACGGCCGAACACGAACATGCAATGCGAATGTGGCCGAACCGAACGGCCGAACATGAACTCGGCGATCCACCCGAACAGCTGAACACGAACACACGAACCAAACGCAGCCGAACCGAATGGCCGAACATGAACCGCAATCTGTTCGCCCATCCCTTCTGTGCTCAGGCGCTCATTAATGCCCATTGCCCACATCCAGCACACAGCAAAACTACCGTAATGAGATGGAATATAACACACAACGTATTATATGTGCCTGTCTGCCTGCCTGCCTGCCTGTGTGTATCCCTGTACCTGCTGCCCTACTACCACCTATCTCCTGATCGAATGAAGTGTGCCCCATAGGCTTTAGGCTGTCATTCCACTATTCCTGATTCAGTCATGCCCGCCCATCCCAGGAACCATCAATGAGATTCTGGGACCATCATTCCAGTCATTGGGGGCTGCATTCCATTCCATTGCATCCAGAAACCCAGTGCCTACATGCCAGCCTGCCCCCCCTCCCCCAAAGCCTACTCCTCTACACGAATGCCTGCTGAATCTGCTGAAACTAAAAGTCCCTCCGACCACTAGCACTCGCCACCTGCTGCCCACTGCCAAGGAGCCTGTCTCTCTTTCTCTCTGTCACACCCACCCACACAAACACAAACCGTGCACCTCCTGGAGGGCTTTCTGCTAGTTGAGACCCTGCTGCTGGCACAGCACATCTTTGGGTTAATAACTAGTACTACGCTACATGAGGTGGCAGGTGCTGCTGGTAGGGATCGACAAGCTGTATGAGATTCTGCCACCTGCCAGCCAGAACTTCAGCACATAGGGATAAAAGATTGGACAGGTCAAATGAAGCTCGTAACAATAAATGTAACAACTTTTATTTAAACAACAAGAAAAAAACAACAACAACCACAACAACATTTTAAAAAAACAAAAGCAAACATGTAAAGGAAACTTATTAATTAAACTAAGAGTCTCGACTGCCACTGGGCCTGTCCCCCGGGAATTGGGGGAAAGGCAACAGCCATTGTGGGGCATCACAGGGCTGTGGGCCAGCCACCCGGGACTCCTCCAGCTCGAAGCCGTGGCTCACGGCAAACTGCAAGGTCTCTGCCAGGTCCGTATGCCACCTGGAGACTGCCTGGTGGTACATTTGCACGCTGTCTAGCTTGGCGGAGACATACTGCCCGTATGCCTCCACCTTCTTCCACTCCACCTGGACCGCCTGCAGCTGCTCCACCAGGCAGTTCTCCATGGTGGCAACAGACTGCTGGACCTCCGCCACAAAGTTCCGGGCAGGCCGCTGCAAGTTGGCCCAAAGGGCCTTGGCCTCTGCATCCTCCGAGGGCCCTGGGGTCTCCACGTTGGGGCTGGAAGGGGGGGAAGGGCTTATATGCCACCATTTGCGGGTTGCCTTCCCCCCTTCTTCTGGTGCTGAGGCTTCCACGGCCGGCACTCCGGACTCCTCACCCTGCCACCTCACTCTCAGGCCATGGATCCGCTCTATGTGGTTGATGAGCCCTGACGTGGTCCCCTCCCTCTGCTGGTGGAAAACTTTCTTGCAGCGCTAAAAAGAGCAGAAAAAGATAGGAACATAAGAAGTGCCATACTGTGTCAGACCAATGGTCTGTCAAGCCCTGCCTGCATTCTGTCTCCACAAGTGGGTGGACTGGGTGGCCATCCAATCTCTCTGCAGGGGACTTCCATTCCTAACAGGTCATAGGGCAATTCATTCCCTGTTGTTCCAGTCCCTGTGCCATACCTTGCATGTGGCAATTCCGTCGCCCTTGTTGTAGAACCTCCAGACATCTGACGTCTGGCGCTGGATGTCTGGGGGTGTCACTGGCCATGGCAGCGACCTCTGCCTAGGTGTCCTCTGAGTCCTTGGCCTGGCCCTGGCAGCAGTGCTGGGGCCGGCATCCGATTCCTCTCTGAAATGGGAACACATTAAGAACACCAAAGTAATATCATGCATTTATGATGATGTCTCTAGTCCTCCCTCCTTGCAGTGCTAGGGATTGCAACTAGAAAGCACGTGCAAATTCTGCCCTCCCCATCGGTGCTAGGGGATTGCAAATAGAAAGCCCGTGCTGGCACGAACAAATCCTGCGCTCCCTGGGTGCTGCTTGGGATGGCAATGGAGAGACCCTGGCTGGCTGGCGCGTGCAAATCCTGCCCTCCTTGGGGTGCTTGGGATTGCAACTAGGAAGGCCCTGGCTAGCACGTGCAAATCCTGCCCTCCTTGGGGTGCTAGGGATGGTGACGGGAGATGTGACCCTGGCTGGAGGAAAGACCCTGCCTTATTTGGGGGTGCGTAGGGAATGGGATGGCAACTGGAAAGTGGAGACCCTTGCTAGCCTAGCAGCCTGGCACATGTTTGGGTGGGGGTGCTGCTCATGCCAGAGCCTCCCCACACTACAGTACCCTCTCTCTCTGTGGCAGACCTCCGCTGCCACCCGCTGATGCCCAATGTTTGTGCCTGACTGATGCCCACCACCCATGCACCCACCCGCATGCCAGTGAGCTCGCTCTAACGGATGGAGCCTTTCTTGTCCTCAAAGTAAAAAAAAAAGTTTACAAACCTGGCAGCACCTCCTGAGCCACCGCTTCCTCCTCATTTGAGGAGCCAGCCGCAAGTGCCACCACCACCACCGGAGGTGTAGTAGGGGCAGCAACCTCGATTTCCTCCTCCTCCTCCTCCTCCTCCTCAACTGGCAAGAAACACCGCGGGTGGCAAGAAACACCACGGCTTGCTTCATTTTAATTTTTTTATTATTATTTTTTATCACACACACCCAAAAACAAACACACAGTCAGTCACCCACAACACACACCAACACTCACCAACCACAACAACAACAGCACACCCAAACACAGCCAAAACACACAAACTGAACAGCCACCCAGCCAAACACACACTCACTCACCACACAGCTCCGCACGCATTCGAATTTCCGGTTTCCGCCACGCTCGTGCTCTCACAATATTTTTTTCCGAATGGACAAACCTGAACCGAACGGCCGAACCCGGTGAACGATCCAAACTGCCGAACCAAACGGACGAACCCAAACCACGATCTATTCGCCCATCCCTAGCATTGATTATCTCTGCCAACAACGGACCCAGCGTCTCCCTGCTGACTTTTGCCAGCCAGAACAGGCATGGGTCCAGTTCAGATTTTGTGGCCCTAACAGATCCAAGCACATTCCCCACATCAGTAGGCATCACTAATTGAAAATGATCCCACAAACATTGAACAGAGAGGGCATTCCTAAATTCTGGCTCTGGCTCTGTCGCTGTATCCAAAAGGGTAAAGTCAAAGTCGTGTTCAATGAAAGTGATTTTATCTGCAAAGTTTGCCCTAAACGTGTCACAGCGGACCCTGGACAACTTCAGGTCCAGGTGGAAACAGGCTAGACTGACCAGACCCCTCACCACCTGGAAAAGTTCTGCCGAACACAACTTCACAGATACTATGATGGCAGCATAGAAACTTTTATTTCCTGTCCACACAGCCACAGCATAGGTTTTCAAAAACACTCTATCCTGCAATTGGTCATCTTCATCATCCGTACGGCACCACCAACACTCTAACCATCTCCCTTTGCACTTCACTCACTCCAAAGCATCCGTGAACCATGGAGACCTGTGGTGCCGAAGTGCTGGGATCAGACACCTGGGGGCCACCCGATTGTTAACCCCAGCCAGACAGCTGTTCCAAAAGGCTATCAGGGCATCGATGGAGCAGTCACTGCGGTCCATGGGCAATTCCCCCACAGCGGACTGGAACCCAGGGGATTCCATCATTCTCTGAGGGTGGATCATTAGTCTAACACCCCTACAGTCAGGCCATTGTAGCCATGTTGGACACATTGTAATTAAGCCTCACCATTGATGCTATTCCCTTCTACAGGGTGATCCGTCAATATAGACCATTTTTACATGGACAGACCCACCCACCGCTCGGTATTCGGGTGGGTGTGCGGTGGGGGGCAGCCCATGGGAACAGCTGGTGGGGGGTTGGGTGTTTACTTGGTGTTTGTCAATGCGAATACCACGGGTGATGGGTGGTGGTGTATGCATACTCCTGCGCAACACCCACCTCCACCCATCTCCACCCACGGAGTCCTCCAGAAAAATGGAGGAGGCCCCATGGGTGGAGATGGGTGGAGGTGGGTGGGACACCCACACACCTCCACCCAACGCACCAGAACACCCATCCACCCACCCACTCCAGTCCATGTAAAAACGGCCATAGCGTATCTGGATTTTCAAAAAGCATTTGATACAGTCCCTCATGAGAGACTCTTGAGAAAATTAAGTAGTCATGGGATAGGAGGCAATGTTGTCTCATGGATCAGTAACTTCTTAAAGCAAGGGTGGGAAAACTTTTTCCTTACAGGGGCCACTTTGAAAATTCGTACAAGCTCCAAGAGCTACATAGAAGTTGGGGATGAGGGTATATAAGGGATGAGGCCAAGAAAAAGAGGGTCCAAATCATAGATCTGTGTCATGGATTCTGTCTCCTATCCTCATGTGTATGCCCTCATGTGTATTGTTTTGTTTTGGGGGTAGGTGTAAGGGGTTTTTGAGCAGAGGGTTCTGGGATGACTGCCTCCCCTAGTGAGAGGGGGGCAGTGGGACTGGGTTAGGGTGGGGGGGTTACTCCCCTCAGTGAGAGGGGTGTGTGACCCCTATGGGAGGGAGGGTGAGTATCCTCCTGTGAGAGAGGAGGATAGGGGAGGGTTGGGGGTGCGGGTCTCCCTCATGGGCCTGACAGGATGGCCTCTGAGAGGGGGTCGGGGGGTGTGTGCCAGTGGGCCATGGCTGTTGAGGTCATGACATGACGGGGGAACTATTTTATTTTTTATTTATTTTATAAATTTCTACCCCGCCCCTCCTGCAACGCAGCTCGGGGTGGCTTCCATCATTAAAATACAATAATAAAATACAATAAAATCAATTTAAAACTATCATAAATACTTTAAATATTAGCAGGGCCTCCCTTAGGGAGGGCAGAGTGACAGACTGCCTCAAGAAGGCGGTGGTGCGGCCTCTGCTAAAAAAAATCACTTGACGTTGACGTACTGGCCAGCTATTGGACAGTTTCTAACCTTCCCTTTTTAGGGAAGGTTATTGAGCAGGTAGTGGCTCATCAACTTCAGGACCATCTGTACCAGATCAGTTTCCTAGATCCCTCACACTCTAGCTTTAGTCCAGGTTATAGCACTAAGACTGCACTTGTGGCCTTGGTCAAAGACCTCTCCCGTGAGTTGGACCAGGGTAGACCCTGTTGCTGATGGGGGTGATCAATGCCTCCCTTCAGGAGGGCAGAGTTCTGGACTGTCTCAAAGAGGCAGTGGTGTGACCTCTGCTCAAAAAACCATCACTTGACATTGATTCCCTCATCAGTTATTGGCCGGTCTCTAACCTGTCCTTTTTAGGGAATGTTACTGAGCGGGTGGTGGCACAGCAGCTGCAGGGCTGCACTGGTTATCTGGATCCCTTTCAGTATGGTTTTCATCTGGGTTATGGCACAGAGACTGCACTTGAGGGCTTGGTTGATGACCTTCACCATGAATTAGATCAGGGTCATTTGGCCCTGCTAATTTTGTTAGATCTGTCGGGTGCTTTTAATACCATTGACCATAAGATGTTGGTGACTCGCTTGCGGGATCGAGCTGGAGTGGGCAGGATCGTCGTTGACTGGTTCTGCTCCTTCCTGGCCAGGAGAAATCAGCGTGTGGTGCTTGGGGATTGTTCTTCATCTCCACGGAACCTCACGTGTGGTGTCCTACAAGGTTCTATCCTGTCCCAGCTCTTGTTCAACATATGCAGCCACTTGACAAGGTCGTGAGACGGTATGGGGTGCGGTGTCATCAGTATGCTGATCAGTATGCTGATGACACCCAATGCTACCTCTCGTTTTCATCTGACCCAGACCTGGCAGAGCAGTCTCAGTGTTTACCCGATGTCTGGCGGTCTGGGGGGATTGGATGAGGGGGAGCTGACTGAAGCTGAATCCTGACAAGATGCAGGTGATGGTGGTGGGAAGGGCAGTGGATGTGGCAGTTCCCACCATTGATGGGATCAGCCCTCCACTGGTATCCCAGGTCTGTAGTCTGGGTGTGCTCCTCGATCTGCAGCTCCACCTGGATTTCCAGGTGGGAGCTGTGGCGAGAAGTGCGTTTCGCCAATTACATCTGGTGCGATGGCTTCAGATGTATGTTTCAGATACTGACCTGTCCATGCTTTCATTACCTCGAGATTTGACTATTGTAATGCACTCTATGTGGGGCTACCTATGGTGATGGTCGAGAGACTGCACCTAGTGCAGAATGCTGCAGCTCATCTTCTTATGGGGACAGGTCGCCGTGAGCACATTACACAGGTGCTCTGAGCTCTGCACTGGCTGCCTATAGTCTTCCGGCCCCGATTCAAAGTATTGCTTTTGACCTATAAAGGCCTACACAACCTTGGCCCAACTTACCTATGGGACTGCCTGACTCTTCACGCTCTGGAGTGGCCTCTGCAGTCCACTGAGGAAGCCCTTCTCAAGGTCCCCCTTGTGGGTCCCCCGTGTGGCCCAGAGGGCCACTATGGAGAGGGTGTTCTCAGTGGCTGCACCTAGACTGAGGAACTCCCTCCCGGTGGAGGCCTGGGTGGCCCCGGATCTCCCCTCCTTCTGTCGTATGTGTACAACCTGGCTGTTCCTCCTGACTTTTGACAAGTGAGATGGGGTGTAAGGTGGTATGGGGACATTTTTTGGTTTTGTGCCTTCCTTTTTATTGTTTTTCATGGTTTTATTGATTTTATATGTTTTAAAAATGTAAGCCACCCAGGGCATAAATAAATAAAATAAATAAATAAATAAATAAAATAAAAGGATTAGATCATTTATTGGAGAACATGTCCATTAATGGCTATTATCCAAGTAGGCTGGGAGATGTAACCACTGACTATTGTAAGCTGGGAGTGAACAGCAGGTATTTGATCACTCCATTATGACTTTTTGGGTACTTTTCTGAAGCAACCAAAAGTGGTCATTGTCAGTGACAGGATGCTGGGTTCGATGGACCATTGGTCTAGCCCAGTATAGTACTTTTTACAGTCTTGCAGCCTAAATTAGTGACCACTGACCCAGCCCATTCCAAGCAAAATCACTTGGGGCCATGGAATGTGTATAAGCATGGATCTATTACTGCTGTTGCCATGCTCACGGACCCAAGTTCACTGCATTTTCCAAATTGCGTCCAATGGGGAAAATGCAGTGAATATATGTCCCTGGCCATACTATTGGGGACCAGAATGCAGAAACAGCAAAGGAGGCCTTATGTGGCTCACATACCCTGCCCCATGCTCTCCATGCAGGATTTAATTGGTCAAATGGGACTTCTACAGCCTCTGCATACTTGTGTGAGCTGAGAGAGCAAGCTATGATTTTTATGTCAGCTATTTGTCTGACTATCCTCCATGTCAGAAATGAATCTATTTAAGTAAACCACCCCCATGACTTGAGACTATTTCTCTTTGACATGCAAAATTAGCTTTCACTAACAGGAAGGGGACAGCTTTCCTTTTGTCCGAGGAAGCCATTAAATGTCTCCTAATTTCTCTGTACTGCCCCTCTGAAATTGCACGGTACCTCAGTGGAAGTGCAAATGAGAACATTAAAGCTGACAGTGGAGAGCACTATTGAAGACTGCTGATATCTTGCTGTCTCTAGATTTCTTCCTTGCCCTTATGAAAAAATTATAACGATTTTAATGGACAATGGTTGATGGGGCAGGACTTGGCTGAAAATATCGGATACCGGTTGTACCGGATATTGGATATCGGAATACCAGAATACTGGATTAAAACTGGTATACCTGTACCGGATCTTTTTCCTATTGAAATCAATGGGCAAGTTTTCCCATTGAAATCAATGGGAGAAAAAAGTAAAACTGAAATTACCTGTAATATAGAGACAAAATGTACAGATTCAATGACAGATTCACTTGTTGTTTTCTTAACTGCTAACCACCAGACCACACTTTGTGCCCAGTAGCCCCCACAGCCACTACTACTTTTTTTTTCTTTAAAAAATAGGGGGTTTTTCCACAGCACTCAGAAGTCAGATCATCACACACACAGTATCACAACAACTGCCAGTACCAGACTACACTTTGTGCCCAGTAGTCCCGACGGCCCCCAGAAGCCTCCAATGGCCACTACTATTTTTTTTCTTTAAAAAATAGTGTTTTTTTCCACAGCACTCAGAAGTCAGATCATCACTATCACAGCAACTGCCAGTGGAGGACACTCACACAGTGGCATGTGATGTCAGTCAGACAACCATGCAGTTTAGTTTGCTACTAGAATGCAATAAGAGGATGTCAACTAAGGGGCACCAGGGGGTCCCTAATAAAATAATGTAAAACCCCAAAAGAAAACATTAAAATTATCAACAGTTGCACGCTTGCACACCTCCAGCAGTATGTGGCAGTCCTTCACGATGCCAAGCCTGCTGTAGAAATACCTTCCAAGCCAAAGCTCCAGAACTTCACAGAAGGAAAAAAAATAATCAAAGTTACTATTGGCCATCTGAGCTCAGTCAAGTGCCAACCCCCAATCACATCCCTACCCCCTCTAAAAATCTTATGGAACCTTCAGGATTGGATGCCTTGAATTCAACAAAAGGAACCAATGCAAGGCAGGCAGCTAAAAAAGGTGCTAAATGTAAACGTTTGTTAAACAGGGAGGGTTCAGGGAGGGACTCAACAAGTGGTAAACAAAACTTGTGCCCAACTCCTGCCCAACTGCAAAAAAGTCCTTTTAAAAAAAACGAGAACCGAGACCAATGCAAAAAATAGGTACAGCCTGATATATTGGACCTCAGTTTTAAATCTGGTACTGCCAAATACCGGCAATATCGGATCTCGGAAGAACCGGTATTCCCACCCCTAGAGAAGAATGTTTAACCAACCTAAACAATTTTGTGTAATATAGTAGGTCTAGATATATCATTCTCTGATTAATTCTACTAAACATCTTACAAATTCTCTATAGAGGATATCATTGTGTATTAAAATTGATAGGCACTTGAATATAAATGTCATAGATTCCTATTTATTAGGGGGCCACATTTACTGTATTTTCCCCATTGCCACCAACTACATAGGGGTTTAAATAAGGATCAGAAGAGAGGGTAATGATTTGGGAGATCAGATATAATGCTACATAAGCCTTTTATTGTACACGAACATTCTCTTTCTTCAGTGATCTTGGCCAGATAGGTTTGGAGGTGGAGGCTAAAGGACTACATTGGTAAGATTGCCTTAAAGATACTGCTCCAAGAGCCAATGTAGAAACAAGCGAGTAAGGAGCTTGTTTGTGTCTTTGAGAGCAAGGATACACATATGCATATCCCTGCAGCCTCTGGGTGTAAAACTTGTGGGGGCTGAAGGGCACCTCTGAAGGGCAGCAGCTCAGCACCCCTGACTTTTCAACCCCCTCCCCTGCTGAGTTCAGCCTCTGCTGGCTTTCCACATGATGCACTCACTCAGGACCCCGTCACATAGATATTGGATTTGACTCCACCCCCTGGGTTTGACTCTGCCCCCCTTAAAATGTAGACCAGCCCTCCCTGGAAAATTGAAAAGTTTACACCCTACTACATTCTTCTCAGACACAGCAAAATAACACAAATAATCTGGGTGGGTTGTGGTTGGGGGTTTTTTAAGAGAAAAAAAGAAATTAAAATGTGTTGATTTCACACAGTGCTGGATCTAGGAAGGCTGGGTGCCCCGTGTGAAATGGTGGGTGTGGGCCCTCTCTCAACACAGGAAAATTTGACAGACACACACCGACTCACCTATTAGAACAAGGGAAATGTTACCCTAACTAATTGCTAATATTCAGTTCAGTATAACATCCCCTTCAGGAGCCAGGGCTCCCTGTACTGCAGGCCCATATATTATACGTAAGTTATTTCTAGTTTATTCATGGGTCATATATTCATGAACCCCTCGTGATTGCTGCAGGCCTGCCATACATTGAGAATCCTTGTTTTTCAAGCTAAGTGGGCTTGTGTTTTATGCCAGTACTTCTCACACATGTCTTCATTTCAAAAAAAAATCGGGACCCCATGTATTGGGGGGTCTGTGCACTCGCACAGTCTGTGCTTGCCTGGAGCCAGCCCTAATTTTCCAAGTGCAGGTTTAGAAAGTTTTAAGCTGCATCAAGAGGAGAAAAAAGTTGCAGCCTCAGAAATGTGGGAGTTTTTTCAGTGCAAGCATAGTAAGTTCTTTAATGTCACAATACGCAACCCTAAGCATATTCAGATCACTTAAATTACAATCTAATGGTATCAAAAGCCAGGCAACAAAGTCACTTTCAGACTTACCTTACACTTTTTCCCCTTAAATACAGTATTTCCAAAATTGTGTTAAATGAAACCTAGTCTGCACGCAGTGGTTAGACATCACCTCAGCTGGTTACTTTCTGCTGAATAGAGGAGAGGGTATGCTTATCTGTCCTGTGAAAGGCTAACTGGCTATGTTACATGCCTGAGGAAGGGCCCTATGTGATCCAAAAGCTTGCTCATTCCCACCAACAGCAGTTGGTCCAATAAAAGATATCATTTGAACCACTTTGTTTCCTTCTCTCTGTTACTTGAGACCAATATGGCAACCACACACTATCTCTGGTAAAGCATAGAGCAATATAACAGTAGAAATTTCCTCTCATGTATCTAGCTATGTAAACATTTGTGATTTAAAAGATTTTGCTGTTGGCTGGGTTGGGTCTGGTTTGAGCACAAGACTTAATACCCTGGGTTCAAATTCTGGCTTGGCCTTTGGCTCCTAAGACAGCCATGAGTAAGTTACTGCCTCTGAGCCTCAGTTTCATGTCTCTAAAATGGGGTTGTTTGCTTGCTGGAACAGAGTTATGCACCACTAAGGCCCTTTTTACATGGGCGGCACCCACACATAAACACCCAGAAATCTGGGTGGTGGGTGGGAGTGGGGTGTGTGTGTGTGTGCTCCTGCAAACACTCATGCACTCCCACCTCCACCCATCACCCATGCATGGAGCAACTGGCGAAAATGGCAGTTGTTCCATGCATGGGTGATGGGTGGAGGTGGTTGGAGATCGGTGTGTGCCAGTCTACACCCTTGCCCCATGCACTGCACATGCACTGGCATGCACACCAACCCTCCCCCCGTGTGTGCACCGTGGCCCATATAAAGAGGGCCTAGGATATGAACTTCTGCCCTTAAAATGACCTCTGAGTGCATATGCTTGGAACTTCCAATCAATCAATAATAATTTATTGTTTTAACCATAGATTATGACAAAATGCAAATAAAATATCACAAAACCAAAAGCTTAGTACAAAGCAATAAGCTGTGTCATATAAATATGACAAAGCATTGGTCTTGCTCCTAAACTGAGCATGGGCTTGACCGAATCTAGCCCCTGAAATTAATATTAATATTAAAATAAAATTCAGTCACATAAAAACCCAATTGTGTAAATCTTACACCTAAGTAATGGGTAACCCCTCCAAGTCTCTAAAAATTAATAATTTAGAAAATTTAAATAAAATTCAAATACATAAAATCCCCAATAACATCCCCAATAACATGGGTCTTGCTCCTAAAAGGAGCGTAGGTTTAACCAAGCCTAGCCCCTGAAATTCCCTCATCACCAATCAGGTGCTTTATTATATTGACCATACGGTCTTAACAATCGGGACAAAACCAGAGAAGGGCTCCCAGGTCCAGTTGGTAGACCCAACAGGTATAAAATATTTTTTACAACATTTTTAGTGAAACATTGCAAACTACATCTCACAGTTTCTCCCAATCATACAAATATAAATACAGACGACAAAGTCTTTAGGCAGAGAAGGCCAGAAGGTCATTTGGAACTTCCATACTAAGCACTGTGTTCAGCCTTGATGATCTTGTAACCAAGCTGTGGATTGTGGGATGGGATTCTCTGATGAATGGGATTTAAAAGTTCAGAATAGCCAGGTACCTAGCAGATTTTATTTATTGTTATCATAATTAATGATTATAATTTTATTTGAAAAGCACTCTCCTGCCAGAGAGTATGCAGGATGCTGAACAATAAAAATACAAGTATATAAATACAATTATCATATACAATTAAATAAAAACAAGGAATGAGAGAAAAAAGCAACAGTGGCATTCTCAAAAGCACTTCTTAAATAAAAGCATCTTGAGGCCCTTCTTCAAATTAAGATTCCTTTCATTCTTAAAATTATGTAGCTCAGTTAACTAATTCTTACATCTTAAAGTTACCTATGTGTCCTGTCTTGAGAAACATCTACTGACTTCAATCAGAGTTGCAGGAATATGTAAACAAACAACATGTCAGACATAACTGGGAACTCAGTGAGATAGCTTTAATACATTTGCTATATGCCTGTGTTCTGTATGTGTGAATGCATGTGTTTGTGTTCATGCACGTCATGAATACAAATCAGGATTGCACATGCATTGTGCACAATGCACATGCATTGTGCTCATGCATGTCACATGTATTATGAATGCAGAGGCTGTATATCTGAGGCTCTGGAGCATTTTCTGTGAATGCATGTGTAGGGACATTTACAACAAAATCTCTTGAGCAATTTTTTGTTGATGCTACCAGAAGAGAGAAAAATCTTTGAAATTAATGAGTAGAATTCGCACAATTTAATCTCACCCTTGTCTCCCCCCCCACCTCTCCTTTTATCTCTTCATCTATTTCTTTTTTTCTCTTCGTTCTTTTCTATGAGGTTACTTGCTTCTTTTCATATGTCATTTATTTCTTGTTTGTTACGATAGTCAAGTTTACAGCATCTTCACAAATAGAACATGAGAGGATATTTAAGGAACTATTTTTGTAATCTTTAAAAATAAGTAAGGTGAGGCAGAAATGAAGCAGATTACACTGATGATGTAATTTACAGTGAAGTAGCAAAACCTGTTCAGAGTACTCTTCTTGTATGGGTTGGTTTAAAATAAAAAGGCTATAGTGTTAACTTTCTTAAGCTGCAGTGTTCAAACTCACCAAGTCAGAAATAGTCCCGTTGAAGTTAATGGGTCCACTCTGCAATCAGTGGCTTGAGGATTTGGGCTGTAAAGCAATATAATTAAAAGTATCTAGACATTGGCTACAATCCACAAGCTTCAATGGGTCTACTCTTAAGCAAGCAGTTTGTGGATCTTGGCCGGTGAGCTAAATTCTCCCCCTGGCATTAATGAGCACAACACAAATGATTTCAGCACAGCTTTGCCCCCCTTTTGCAATTGGTGAATTTGACAAATCCAGGCAAAGCTCCACGTTTTCTTAGGCATATTTCAATCTTAAATTCTTGACTGTAATGAAGACTGCAGGATAGATACAGTATTTATTTATTTGTGGAAGACCCTATTTGTCTTTGAGAGAGCATCATGCTTCTTGTGAAACGGCAGCACATAATTTCTCACAACGCCAGAGAGGAAGCCAGCGGAAAAAGGAAGCTCTTTCTTTTTAAGCTTGAAAGAAATAATTGTTCTTTTCAGTTTGTGAGGGTTTTTTTTAATTGGTCAAAATGTGTAACTTCTTTCATCCGAACGTATTTCGATAAAGCCATTTCTCATTACTGGTGCAAGGACTTGATCCTGCACAGTACAGGTGTGAAGTGTTACACACATAAGCACATGGTAAAATGTTATGAGCAGGACAGGGAGCAGACTGGAATCGAAGTCTGCACTGAGAGCACTGCTTCATGGATACCAAATTACTTCCATCTAGTATAGAAGGAGTAAGATCGGAATGTTTAACTAAACATTTAGGGTGCAGTCCTCACCCTTTAAAGTCAATGGGAGCTTTGTCATTGGATTTGATGGGTTCAGGATTACAGCCTTTGCTTGCAGGGTTGACACTCTTACAGTTTTTAAGCACAAGTCTCCAAAACGTACACATTTCTTAAAGCTTAAAATTGCAAGAATCTCAGCTGTCATTTTTTTAAAAGTACATTTTTAGCATCCCTGGGTAGACAAAAACTCGAAAATGAGATTGAAGCATCCCCTAAAGGCTCAACAAGAATCCAAGGTTTCTTATTTTTTTCATAAAAGAAATCTTACGCCAGTCTCCAGATTTTTAATAGCCTGTCTCCTGATTTGGAAGCATCTGCGGCTAGCAGACCTAATTTGCTTTTTGTAGATTGTACCTCACCCCACGTATCCACGAAGTCTCATTCTCTGCTCAAAATCTTCCTTCTTTTTTTAAATACTGCTTTCTGCAGAGTAAGAGAGTGAGCAGTGAAAAGGCCTGAAACTTTCATAAGGTGTTTTTAGACATGTATGAAAATCACAGGGATTTGTAATATCCTCGATCATTTCTCTCCCACAACACAGAAGGCAGCACTGGGCATCATGGGATTGCAACATCACATCCCCATGGAAAACTCCTGCGAAAATCACACACACGGAATTTTTAGACATGCATGATGAACAATTCATGCGAGTCTTGTGGGAGTTTTCAAATGAGCATTCAGAAACCTTCCATATCTAGGGTTGATGGACGCACATTAACACTTGGACATTTATGTAAGCATCACGGGAGAGTAGCTTATTACATGCAATTCTCAGGATTTATGTGCCCTCCCACACGAATAGCATCTCATCTAAAAACGCCCATAGTCTATGGAGGGCCCCAGCTTTAATACTAACCCTCCCTTTTAACCACCTGTAGTTTCTACTCACACTTACATAACCTATTATGTAGCAGCAGGGGTCCCAGAGCCACACGGGGCACTTGGCAACCCTGCTGCCACGCCCTTCCAGATCAGTCTGGTCTTTATCGTACAGAAGTGGGGTGCACTATGTAGGGGTTCCCAGTGGGGTCCCTACCCTTGGCCTCCAACCTCCCCTTATCTCAGTTCTCCACTCTAGTCCCAACCTGGGCAAGTCCTTCCTATTCTAAGCAGGCCCTTCAGATAGGATTCCTTCCCTGAAGCAAGGAGCCCATTGCACTAACTCCTACTCCTACAGCCTCCCCCTCTAGACTGAGCCCAGGCCTTATAAAGACCCTGAGCATGCTCAGTTCCCACTGTCTCTACTGAGCATGTCTCTGGACTTAGAGCTCAGACTAGTCTCTACTGAGCATGCCCCAGCACTTGTACTCCAGCAGTGTTCTTAGTCTCTACTTTGCATGCTCCACCAGGCTAGTGCCTGACAGTCTCTAGCAGTCTATGGAACAGGACTCCAATAGGCTCACAGGAGCCTTCCTGTTACACTCTAGACTGGCTTCCCCAGACCCATGCGCATGCACACAGCCCTCT
This sequence comes from Sphenodon punctatus, assembly GCA_003113815.1. NCBI lineage: Eukaryota > Metazoa > Chordata > Lepidosauria > Sphenodontia > Sphenodontidae > Sphenodon > Sphenodon punctatus. The sequence goes on from QEPC01012832.1 coordinate 123,967, forward strand.
GGCTGGCCCACTCAGCCCCCTCTTAAAGGGTCAGCAGCCCCAGAGGACTGCTCCCTGCTATGTATTATATACAGTACAAAGACTTGCAGAGTCGAGCCCTGTGCAGAAAATAAAAATTCCACAGTCAAAATAATTTCACAGTCAAATAATTATCTTGCTCAGTTTTGCAAGATAATTATTTACTTCCTAGCTTTTTTAGGGGCCAATCCAAAATCCATGCACAATACGTAAACACCCTGCATGTACAGTGTGCATGCATAGCGCACACCAACTATGTACAATGCACACACCATGTGAGCACCATCCGTGCACATTGGGTGTCTTCAGACAGATGCGGGACTGGCCAGCCCCAGAGCTGCTCTGGGGGTGTACCCCACATCCACCCATGTCTAGCCCCACCTGGGTCCATTTTAAATGGACTTTGCAGCTGCTGCAGACCACAGTCCGCCCATGTAGTGCTTCCCTCCCCCACATCATACAATTGCAGGCAGATCATCTGATGCTCTAGGTTCCTGCCCACAACTTTATGGGGTTGTCCAGGGCAACTGCCAGCCAAGAGCAGAGCTGCAGCAGCCATCTGCTGAGCAGACAGACCAGTTCCACTTCCGTCCGGCGCCATGGGCTTAGGGCAACTCGCTCTGCTGACGGTGCTCTGGGATGTTTCAGAGCACCACAAGCAGGGCTGGAGCAGAACAGGTGGTGCCTGCTCTGCCTCTGCTCTGCCTGCACATTTGGACATCTTTGCCTTTGCACAGACATCCCTGGATATTTTCATACATGACGTCAGAGGCACTGCCAGAGATGAGAGCCCTCGAACCTCCCCTCCTTTGTACTATATACACTACGGATTGTAAGCTCTTGGGCAGGGACCATGTCTATCTTCTTTTCTGTAAAGCGCCAGCTACATCGCTGGTGCTATATAAATGCTAACAATAAATAAATAATAATAATAATTAATAATACAAAGACTTGCAGAGTCAAGCCCTGTGCAGAAAATAAAAATTCCACATTCAAAATCATTTTAAATGGACCTGACACCTCACCCTAGGTAGGACCCAGCCCAGTTACCGAACAGATGTGCTGACAGCCTGGACTGGGGAGGGAGCAGGGTAATGGGGTCTGCATGCCCCCCCCCCACACACACTTCTGAGTGCAGCCCAGTCTCCTCCCTGATGGGCTGGTGCAGCAGCCTATGAGGCCACCACGCCTGCCTAGAAAAGCTCCAGCCACAGACCGGAGTTAGGTAGAGTGGGCCAGAATACATGATGGCACACTTTACCCCAGTCTGGGGATGGTTTCCCCGACCATGGCACGACTTACCCCACGCTGTGAGTTGGCAGGGAGCCCAGCTCACAGCATGGGCTCAATCCTGTCACAGTCTAGGGAAACCTTTGATCCCACCCACGGTAATGTCTGGTGGGTGGGATCACACATGACACCACCACTGGTGGCCACGCAGAGTTAAGCGTGGACACCCGTGGTGGCATCACATCTAAAAATACCCTCTGCCTTTACATCGATGGGTCACCTGGGGGTGAGACGGATCAGAGCCGGGGCTGCCCTCCATCTGCTTACACCCATTGTGTGCATACGCAATGTGCCCACAACTTGTATTGGGGCCTTAACATGGGTTTGCTTTACACATTTTAATCATTACCTCCATTATAAGTAGCACTGTTTTGTAGCAACGTGCTAAGCATATGTGGTTTTCACCAAGTACTATGGTATGATAAGGTGGCCAACTAATAAGGTGGTGTCTATCCAAACTTTAGGAAACACTGGGGAAACGGGACAAATTTCTGAACCTTGCTGCTCCACACTAGTTCTGTAACTGGGCTCAACCTGTACCCTGAAATCCAGCTCTTGGAACTTGAGAAGAACACATTCGGATCAGAATCCAGATCTGAATTTGTGACTCAGGCTTATGTATGTGTTTAACAAGTAATTGGTCCCACCTTTGCAATTTGTTTAAGCCCGCCTTGCCACAAAACAGTGAATCAGGGGCATAGCTATCATAGGGACAGGATGGACATTTGTCTTGGGCATAGGAAGGGGAGAGGGGGGAAATACTGTTCTGTTTTGGCGTGGTCAGGTGGAGACTGAGCTGAGCGGAAGCAGAAGCACCTGCAGAGGCATCTGCACCCGCCAGACCCATCTGGCGGGTGGCACAGGATGGAGCAGGCACCAGTGGCGGCAACACAAGGCAAGCAGTGCAGTTGCAGCCGTCAGGGCTCAGGTGCAGCAAGCGGAGGGAGGGAGGGAGAGGTGCTGAGGGCAGGAAGGAGGGGAGAGGGTGAGACAGGGGAGAGGATGGTGATGGGGGGGGGGCAGTCCATTTCTTGCACCTGGAATCATTCCAGTGTAGCTACGTCCCTGCAGTGAATGATTAGTGTGCCCATGCTAGAATGTCAATAGATGGCCTTGCTAGTGCATACACTAATCATGTTTTTACAAAAAGCTTTATTTGCAAGTGCAAACTCTGTACATCTAATTCTGCTGCTTTTAACCACACCAAGTAGCATTTCTTTATATCAGTAGTCTCACTGAACAATCCTTGTGTGTAAATAGGACTCAATGTGAGCATGAGGGTTTCACAGTCAGACTTTCCATGACTGGTGCACAAAGCATGAAATGTGAGAGTCAATGGCTTTCCATCCAAAATGACATGCACAAAATATGGGACCAAGCTGAAAATTCAGACTCTTCTATTATTACCATCTCATATGATTTTATAAGTTTAGAAAGTCTTTAAAACACTTTAATGTCTTTGCAAAAACTACGAGTGTGCAATTTGTATTGCTTTAATTAGTGACTAAAGCAAATGGAGTCCCATTCATTTCATAACTAGGGGCCTTTTTAAGTGGACCGGGGACTCCACGGGTGCGTGGGGGGCGGGGTGCAGCGTAGTGGGTGGAGATGGGGGGGGCATTCCCACAGGTGCACACCCACCCCCACGCATGGAGGCACCTCCATTTCCCCCAATGCCTCTGTGTGTGGGTCATGGGTGGAGATGGGTGTAGCGTGGGCATGCACCCCCACCCATCCGCCGCAGTATTCGCACGGGCACCCTCCACCCATCTCCATGCAGTGAAACTGCGTGGAGATGGGTGGACGTGTCTCATGTGAAAAGGGCCTAAGGTAATGAAAACAAATGAATAGACAAACAACATTTATTTGATTTAATTCATTTTTTGTTTTATTTTTTGTTTTATTTTATTAAAAATAATAATTAACCCTCAGACAACTGAAAAATGCAATGTATTAATCCAGAATTGCAGTAAAATATACCCTAATTAAGTCACAATTGGGAAAAAATTAATGTGATTGATTTGAAATTGACTCCAGTTTAACATAATTTTTTTATTAAGAGTTATTGTTTCTGGTACAGAAACAATACTAACACAAAATGTATTGAGAGTCAATAGTACCCCAACGTTCCTAAAATTACAGTACTGGAGGCTGAATTGAATGTTTGGAGTGAATATGACCCTCAGTAACTTAGGCGTGTAGTGCTTTCATTTTCCCATTCATTACAACTAGGGACAAATTTACCCCCAATATCATTTTAGTGAAATTCTCAGTTTTAAAAAATATTACAACTGAGGGTGGGGGATAAACCAACACAGGACCATTGACCCCAATACTGTTGAGGAGTATGAAGTATGAAGTGGTACATGTTTGCTAAAAAAAAGTTTTATGAGGTTTTTATGCCCCTTTGGGGCCCGATTTACTCCAAAATCTGTCTGAGGGTAAAGAAAAATCATTGTGCATGTGCAAAATGGCCACTGGGACCTTTCTACACATGCACAGCACTTTTCCAAAATGGTGCCAATGCTGCCAGTGCTATTTTGGAAAAGGGTGCGCATGCACAGAATGGCTCCAGTGGCCATTGGTGCATGCGCAGTGATTTTTTAATATTGTTTTAATAAAATAAAAAACAAAAAAATAAAATCAACGGGTCATTTACAAAGAAAAAAATCACCAAACAAAGGGGTTTTTCTAAATGAAAATAATGTGCCTTCTCCACACTTCTAGTGAAAACCCTAGCACTTAAACTTTGGTGCCCTTCTCTATTCTCCTGAGAGCTTATTAACGGGAATTGCAAAAACAGCCTAGGACAGATTTGGTAATACACCTTACCCCATCGCTTTCCATCTCTTCCTCTCTGCCTCTCAGCTTCCCCCCAGCAGCTGATGACAATTAAATCTATGGATATAAAGAACTCACCTCACACCAGTCTGCTGTAATTATAACTTTGCTGCCGACTTTCCAGATCTGACAGGCTCCGTCTTGTCTGCCCCTTGATGCGGTGGCATTTATTTACAATCTCTATAACATCTTGCAGAAAATGAATTGTACCAATGCCAAGGATCAGTGATTGATATATTGTGAGATGGTAGTAGGAACAAATATTAAAGAGAATAAAGGGTTGGGATAATGGACAATTATGCATATTTTTTCAATGAACTTTAAGGGAATGGTGTCTTTTTAAAAAAAAAAAAAACAATGAAACTACTAACAATGGGTGATTTCAGACGTTACGAGATCACGCTCAACCACACTGAACCACGCTCAACCCCCCCGTGGGGCCAAAGGGCCCTGAACGTCTGAACGGCGCGCGCCAGATGTTCATCACGCTCAATACCCACATGGGGTCAGTTTCAACCACGCTTCCCGGGCTAGCCGGGGGAAGGTCCCGGGAAGCGTGGTCAAACGAACCCCCACAGGGAACCAAGGAAAAGTAACGTCTGGACGCCAATCCCCGAGCGGAACCAAACCAAACGAGCCCCAGCCGGGGACAAGGCACGCAGC
>QEPC01012832.1:159807-187188 GCA_003113815.1 Sphenodon punctatus
GGGTGAAAACAGACATGACGCTAACCACCCTTTAACCACCCTTGGTGGTTATTTATGCATGTTGCAGGGCTGCATAGGGCACAAATACAGCCCTGCAACATGCATAAATAACCACCAAGGGTGGTTAAAGGGTGGTTAGCGTCATGTCTGTTTTCACCCAAAGAAGGGGGAGCCAAAGGAGAGATGAACATCAGAAGAGACAAAGATACATTGAAGAGGTTGAGAAAATGCAGGTGCACGTGCTTCACTTAGTTACAAGGAAGAGATTCTGAATTTCTGAGTGAGGAAAGGAGAGGATGAAGTTTCAATCATGATGAGCCAGGGAAGGCCTGATGAAAGAGGTAGGTTTTCAGGAGGGATTTGAAAGTTGGGAGGAAGGGAGCAGAACAAATGTATCCAGGGAGGGAGTTGCAGGTATGGGGGTCAACAAGAGAGAAGGGGTGAAAATGTTTAGAGGAGCAGGGAAGTCACAAGCAGGCAAGGGTGGGGCAGAGGAGGAGGGAAGCTCCAAGGCAGGAATGTGGTGGGATGCAAGAGCAGAGAGATATGGGGGAGCAAAGCCATGAAAAGCCTTGAGAGTGAAGACCAGGATCTTGTGCTGAATGCGTTCCCATAGAGGGAGCCAGTGTAGGATGGAGAGGGGGGGGCTGAATATAGTCAAAGCGATGGGCAAAGTGGATGACTGGCAGCAGAGCCTTGAACGGAGATTAGGGGGCTGAGATCAGAGCAGGATAGACCGGTAAGGAGGCAGTTACAGTAGTCAAGGCAAGAGATGATTAGAGCATGGACTAGGGTTTTTTCAGTGGCAACAGTAAGACAGGGCTGGAATTTAGCTTTATTATTCAGAGCAAAGTGGCAGGATTGGCAACAGCTTATTAAACAGACACTAGTGCTTTATATGTGTTATGTTTGTACATTTCCAGACACTTTAATCATATCATTATGAAATAAGTTTGCAAAAAAAGTCACATGTATTTATCTATGCTGTGCCTGTCTTTATGCACTGTTGTGCCAAATACAAGCATGTCTGTATTAGAAACCACATTGTTCACAAAGTCTCGCTTATACACAAAGGAGGAGAACCTATTTTTAAAAGCATCTTGTGATAGTCTAACAGAATAGCAAAATCAGCATTGCACCATAACTTCCAGGGTGCTGACACGAAAACAAGAACTCCTCACACAGACTGAAGCACAGACACTGGGGGCTACAATTTCCTTTTAACTAACAGCCCAGCCCAGCTCCCAAAGCACTCTACCAGAGTACACCCCATTGAAGTGAATGAGATTTACAACCAGTGAAGTACATTAAACTTCAGAAGACATTGGGTGCAAATCTAACCATATAAAGCCACTGGGACTTTCCCCCATTGACTTTAATGTGGTCAAAGTTGTACCCATTCTCTCAAACTGCATGGATGTTCTGATTCAGGAAAATCTCCCTATTCGAACAGCACTTATGGAGTTGCTGATGTTAAGAATGTACTCAAGTCCTGGTTGCCCTTGGTAGGAACAGAATTAAGCAAGTGTTCTCAGAGGATTACCTCACCTCCAGCCTTTTACAATAGGGATGGGTGAACGCAGTTCGGAAGTTCGGAGTTCGGACCGAACTCGACTACTTCGGTCGACCAAACCAAACTTCCGAACCGAACTCGATTTTCAAATCGAACCGAATTTCCAAACTCGGTTCTATTCACCCATCCCTAAAAGATAATATTCCATTTAGTTCAATGGGGTTTGAATTTCTGAACTCTGTTTGGAAGTTCGGAGTTCGGACCGAACTCGAATAGTTCGGTCGGCCGAACCAAACTTCCAACTGAACCGAATTTCCAAACCGAACCAAAATTCCGAACTCAGTTCTGTTCGCCCATCCCTATTTTACAGTAAAATAACCCTGTATTGTATATTATATGTCTTCTATAGATCTCTGGTGCTTAGAACATTTAATTTGTCAAATTTGGCATATTCATTTCTGAAAACCAAAAAGGAAGCAATATTCATGGTCTGCATCATTTACCAAACCAAATATTCTTTTCATTCATTTTAATTTGGTACATTCATTTTGCTTCTGAACGGTTACTTCATTTGCTTTATTTCACATTTATATATTTGGTATTTTGTTAATGACAGTAGTACTAAAAAGCAACAATACTAACAAGAGCAAAAAAACCTAACTATTGAAGTTAACAAAGTTCTCAGTACCAAGTAAGCAAATACAAAATAATGAAGTGAATAATGTAAGTGACCTAATCAAAGCAAAATTAATGAACTTTACTTAATATGTGAATTTTGTATATTTTGGATATTAGATCACGTGACCTAATAGGTCATTGGATATTAGGTCATGTGACCTAATATATTGATTCTGTCTGGGTATATGAACTTGCATATTGGTTTTGCCCTATTTGCAAGGAACAATCATCCCTGCAGTTGAACGGTTTGCAAAGAGTAAGCTTTATGAAAGATTTTGGGCCCACATTTTCATTTCTGTATCTAAAACCGACCAGAGGACACACGTGAGCAAACGCTCATGACCTCGCTGTTTAAGTGTTGCCGATTTGTTTCCATGGCAGATTGTTCACACATCCCCTGCTTATCTTTACAGCTTACAGTATATCCTCAATTGGAAGATCCTTTTCTGCATTGAGGCCCTCTCTCAACCACAACCAGATTTCCAACCACAAAAGAAACAATCATGAGATTTCTGAACTGAAATAACCAACCTGCTACACTACCAGGCAGGTGTTGGTGTCAAGTACAGTGAGAGGTTTTAACCCTTGGAAAGCTGGCCAGTCCTTAGAGGCCTGTCATCTGGAGACTTGCTAATTTCCAGCACTCTGTGTAATTCAATGGTCTACTGTAGAGAGTTTGGGCATTAGCTTTCTGGACTGGAGCCTCTTGTTAAAATTCAGCCACCAAACTGAACAGATGTTTATGGGCTTTTCCTGCTGCTTCCCTTGAAGTTCATGCCTTCCTCAGGACAGCATCATTCTGCCGAAGAGATTGTTCTTGGAGCGTAGGAGACTCCTTCTAAGAGGACTGTTGTTGCCACTGATATGGATCAGATTGCACCAAACGGCATGTATTTTAAAAAAAAAACATTCCTGGGGAATCATGATAATGAATTTGGTGCTTTCATTGTGCAATGATGCAATCATTACCTCATTAGTCCTCACAACATTCCTGTGAGGTAGGTAGGCCGGTATCACCATTCCCATTTTGCAGATGGGTTGCTGAGACTGCAAGATAGAGACTTGCCCCAAACCTTCCAGTGAACATATAGTCAAGCTAGGTTTTGAACCCAGGTCTTTCAGCTCCAGCTCCCACACTCTATCCCCAGAAACAAACATTCCATGATTCCTGACACCTTAAAGTCTTTGCTGTTATCTCCAAATCACTGAGTATAACTATTCTCAAACTAAAATGGAGCCATTTGCTGCCTCTCTCTTTGATTATGGTCAAGAGACAGTAATTTTATTTAATTTAGAGAAAAGAATAAATTATTCTCATGTCCTTCACTACCATGTTTCAGAATAGATTCTAAGCCCCTTGGAGCAAGGACCTGTCTCTAATCATGGCTGTTCATTGCCAGACAAGTCAGTACCCCCCTTTGGGCAGCCTTATCCCAATTTGGGCACCGTTGCCATGCAATGCAGTATCTGGTATGTCCAGGGGCTGCCAGGATGTTTACCCCACCCTGGGGCAGGATGGGCAGATGTCTACGGTGCATTGTGTCCTACAAAAAAGGCCGGAGACGCATCATGTAGTAGCATTACCCAAAGTGGGGTAAGACTGCTCAAAGTGGGTTACCAAGCCACCGCTCATGGACCTGGTCCCTGTGCTGCTCCATCCCACGGCAAGGCCTGCTATATTGGTGAGTGGCGGGTGCTGTCACCATTCCTGTGCCTCCATGTCATGGCTGGGGGAAGGATGGTGCGCAGTCCGGGGGATGTGGGTGGGACTCCTATGTATGTGGCCAGTGCCTTGGCCCATCCCAGGGTGTGTCCAAATGTCTGACAATGGCCCACCTACCCAGTTTCCCTACAGGGGGCAAACCTTCTGGCCTGCTCTCCTCACCAGCCCTGAAGTGTGGTAGCTGCAACTGCCCGCCCTGAGGGGGGTGGGGAATCAGTCACACCCAGCTCATGTGGCTTGCACCCATTGCTGGCACTATAAATAAATAAATAATAGGTTAATCATAGACTAAGTGGGAAACTTTGCATGAAAGGTGACTGTTACGATTTGGCAGCACAGCACTGCTAAAGAATGCTATGCCAGATAGGGGGTTTGGCAGGTCCATAGATATTGGGGGGTGGGGAGGTGAGGGGGCTCTGACCCTCCAATAAATATCTTTTGCCCCCTCCACAGTAATAAGATGTGTTCCAGATTTTTCCTTTCCGTTTCTTGATCTGAAGACTCAGAAGAATGACTGTAGACTTAAGGCCAAAGAACGACGAGTACAATTCTGATAAGGAAATGTCTGCACTAAGGGCCTCTGTCCACAATAAACTTCTGAAGGCAAGCACAAGTGCCACCCCCCACCCCCCGCTCTCTCTCTCTCTCTCTCACACACACACACACACACGCACACACTTTTGTCATGTAATCTGTACCCCACGCCCAGCACAGTGGCACACACATGCTTGGGTTTTCAGCTCCAGGTATTGTGAAGACTCTTTAGGTGGAGCCAGTCCTGATCTGACCCATCTGATCCTGATTTATGACATTGCCACTCAGAGATCAAAAAGACATAGGACACTCCCAAGGCCAAATTACGGTCCTGTTTTGGCCTACGGGAGTGTCACGGTCAAAAACACAAAAGGTGGGAACCCTAGCTCCAATGCAGCTGCACTGCCTGTCCTTATAATATTTAAACCATTGTATTTATGTTTATACCACCACCATGAGGGGAGGACATACTAATGCCCTAATATTGCAAATAGGAACTAGGTGGCTATCCCAAATCACAGAACAGAGCAGAGAGTTGAATTCAAATCCCAAATGTAGCCCTTGGACCTTCTTTTCTTTATGTTACTTTATACAGTTATGTTTGCTTCAGAGCCCATTCTGCTTATGCAGTAGAGGTGTGCACCAGGGACCCATGTCATTATTTGTCTTCATTTTTCATTTTCATTATTTAAATCTTTTGTTTTTGTTTTCATAAATATTTTCTTTTTCTTTTTGATTTCCATTGGTTTCAATGGAAAACACATTGTCAGATGTAACCTTTTTGCTTTTCATTATATTTGGATGAAAGATGGCTGGATTGTACCTCTCATAGAAGGCATTAACTGTACCAAATTTCAGAAAGATTGGATAAAGGAATCTAATTTTATACGCAATTGAAGTTTGTTATTTTGCAAAAATCTGCATATACATTCATGGCTGTAACTTCTTTGTCTCCCATCTAATGTGGATGATAATTGGCAAGTTTATACCCCTCCATATGTTTACTATATTTGCCAAAGTTCAGAAGGATTTGATAAAGGGTTCTGGTGGCATAAGCAATTAACTTATAAATGTATGTCTGACTGTAACATCTTTATAGTCCATCCAGTGTACATGAACTTTGGCAGGGCAGTATCTCATACCTTCAGGATCATCTCTGCCAAATATCAGAAAGATGTGATAAAGGGTCACAATTGTATAAGCCTGCACAACATATGCAGAGAATGAGCCTATGTCAGGGATTCTCTTTTAAACACACATTTCTCCTGCATGTTTGCTGTTACATCCTGAACTTTCTGTGTGTCTAAATCACTCACCCAGATCTTAAACATCTGGCTCTTTGAACTTCTGCATAGAACTTCTCCCAGAACCTGTCTCTTATACACATCTAGATGTGTATAAGAGACAGGTATAAGCCTGCACAACATATGCAGAGAATGAGCCTATGTCAGGGATTCTCTTTTAAACACACATTTCTCCTGCATGTTTGCTGTTACATCCTGAACTTTCTGTGTGTCTAAATCACTCACCCAGATCTTAAACATCTGGCTCTTTGAACTTCTGCATAGAACTTCAGTGTGTGTGTGAAGAATGCATCCGGAACTTGTAAACCCAGAAGACTGAAAGACCAGCACTTTAAGGTGTGTGTAAAAATGTCCACTGTGGTATAAGATCTGTTTGTGATGCCAACTGGCTAGCAGAAATGTCAACCAAATATCCTCAATCTGTGCTGTGACCACCTCAGATTCTCTCCCCCACTTGTTACTGGGAAGTTGGAAGCATCTGTTTAGGAAAGGGACAATAGAGATTCTTTTATGTCCTCTGTCATAGTGCTGCAGGATGTGATTGTGATGATAACTGACCAGCCTGGATGTCAGAGGTGGTTCCACCCCCCAGACCCCCCCGGGAGTTTGGGGCACTGACCCCATAGCACCGTGGGAGACTGCCCTCCCCACCCCCACTGCTCCTCTAGTTTAAAAAAACAAAACTGCACAGCCGCTTCTGACAGCAGCAGCAGTCTCTGACTTCTGCTTCAGATGCTGCTGCTGCTGTCAGTGATCTCCCTTCCAGGACCCACTCTCAGAGCCGCTCTGAAAGTGGGTCCCAAAAGGGACAAAAAGGCTGAGCTGCTCAGCCGCCCAAACCACATTTTCTATTGAAAACGCAATTTGGGCAGCTGGGCCCCTCAGTCCACAGCATGCATAGGACGTGCTGTGGAGGGAGGGGCTAGCAGTTTGGAACCTCTCACCTGGGTGCTTGATGCAAATGCCCAGGTGAAAAGCTTTGGGCCAGGTGACTGAGGCAGGGACCAGTGTGCATGCGCGCTGCTCCCTGCCTCAGATGCACATGCCCAGGGACAAGGCTGGCAGCACACTGTTGTGCTCTCCTCAGTCCCTCTCCGATTCAAACAGCGCGCCGCCAGCCTCAGCCACTTCCCTGCTGCTCTCCCCCCCAATCTGCCGCTCAGAGCGGTGGGCGGGGGGGAGCTGCAAGGCAGGGAACTTTTTGCTTTTGTTTTTAGCTTTTAAATTGCCCGCGCATCCTGGCTCCAGACGAGCAGGACATGCGGGCAATTTAAAACAAGGTAAAGTCCCGCCCCCCCACCTCTGCCTGCAGCCCGGGCTGCCAGGGACCGCCGGAGAAGCAATCAGTCCTCACAACCCTGCTTCCACCCCCAANGGATGGTTTTGAGATCCTGAGATGTAACTGTGAGTCTGGCGATCTTTAGGTGTGTTCACAATGCTGGAAATGGGATGGTTTTGAGATCCTGAGATGTAACTGTGAGTCTGGAGATCTTTAGGTGTGTTCGCAATGCTGGAAATGCTTTTGAGCATTTTGAGATCCCATTGAAATTCCCCCCCAATACACACACACACAGCAGAGGGCAAGAATACTGCTTCAGAAAGGACTTCTGAAGCAGGGATTGGGGTCCCTCCAACATACATGCAGCAAGTCCCTTCTTTCTGAAGCAGTATTCTTAACCTCTGCTGCATGTGTGTCTTTGCTAAAACTGCTTGTAAGTGAGGTTTAAGGTTGTCTGCCTGCTTTTAAACCTGGCAGAAGAGGTGATTATAACCTGCCTAACCTAACTGAAATTGTTTGATTAAGTAATGTAATGTCCATCCAACATTAACCTTTGGAACTCCTTGCTGTTGGGTTATGCCGCCCACCGTTGCCCTGGCTCCACCCACCATTGTTCACTGGCCTTACTGCCTCTCCAACCTCAAAACTCACCAGCCGCCCCGCTGAATGTGTAAACAATGTCTCCTGATTGCTAGGATGCTATCCCCAAAGTCCCAGTTATGTCCCTTCTATGCCTGCCTCAGGGCCACCACCGCCTTGAAGCCACCACCAATTGGTCCTGTAAAGCTGGAACTATGCAGTAATTGGCCAGTGAATGTATCTGTCAGTCTGTTGCGCTGCTCCCCATCCTCCCTCCTACAGCCTCCCTCCCCCTGCCATGCCAGGTGCTTGCCTGACAATTTCAATTACTTATAAAATTGGGGCTCTTTATCAAATTGTCCTGTAGTTTGACAGAGATGACAGGGAAAATGTGGGATACATTTCTGCCAAATTAGTTGTAAACAGGATGGAATATAAAATATTACAGTCAAAAATGCATTTTCAAGTTAATGGCTTATAACTTCAGGATCCTTTATCCAAGCTTTCTGAACTTTGGCAGGATTGATAATCTTTGGAAGGGACATAAAATTCCCAGGTTTCATGCAAATTGGATGTAAGATAAAGACATTGTAGCCAGGAATGTGTATGGAGTTTTCCTTAAAAACACAACATTCAATTGCTTATAAAATTGGCTCCCTTTATCCAATCTTTTTGAAATTTGGTAAAAATAGTGCCCTCCATTGGGGGTACTCTCTCTCCAATTGTCATCAGAATTGAATAATAAACAAAAATGTTAGAGTCATAAATACATTTTTCTGTTTTTTCTCATTATTTCAAAAACATTTTTTTTTGTTATTATTTTTAATTTTCATTCTTACAACAACAAAAAAGAAAATCAAAAATTTCATTTTTGTTATTATATTAACAAAAACAAATTGCACACCCCTATCATGCAGTTTCCATGGGAGAGACATTAAGGCACAATTTATTAATTGTCCAGGAGAATTCATGTTTGCACTTACACTTTTAGAAGCATTTTGGGGGGAGCGGGGGGCTGTTTGCCTTTGTGAGGCAGGGTCTTAGTTTGCTTTTATTTCACTCGGCTGTTACAAAAAACTAATAAAGTTGAAGCCTTTTTGCTTCAAAGAGGAGTGGTGTATGTGTGGGTGGGTGTGTAATAGAAAGTATGTCTACAGACATTTGGGTGGGGAAACCTGAAAACAGCAGACTACACTTTGTTCTTTGATAAACCGGTGTAAATCAAGAGTATTTCTACTGCAGTCCATTGAGTTGCACCAGCAATGTAGTAATATCAGGACCCCATTTTGTTCATGGTGGCAGCTTTTGTGGTGTTCTGTTGTATTTTGGCTTGTGAAGTCCCTGTTTGTGGCTCAACAGCTTGTCCATTTTCAGTTGGGGTCTTTGTGAATATACTTCTTTTAAAAAACAACAACAACAAAAACCCCAACACTAATGTTTAGTGCACCGAGCTTTTGTATTTGTGATTAGCGGAGGCGTAAAAGGGTACAGCTGGGCAAGCCAGCAGACTCAGAGTGATGGGATTGTAGGATAGTTTGGGATGGGGGTGGGGAAGCCGATACTCATCAGACGTCTGCAGTTGATTCAAGAGAATATATTCTATGCTACCTGCTGTGGCTGGGGCAGCTTCAGCTCACCTCACCTCAATGGCTGCTTGTAGGGAGGGAGATGCTGTCGTTGTGTGGCTCTGTCGTTCTACTGTGTTATCATCTTAGGGACTCCTGGGGTTCTTTTCTCTCAAAGAATATGGGTAATTATTGAAAATAATTTGTCCATACAAAAACAGCACCTGTAAATAGATTTTTAAAGTGGCAGCGTTCCACGTGCACTGTTAGCTGTCACAAACAGACCAAGGCTGGAGCTAGGATTTGGCATGGCCCATAGCAAGCAAAAGCCTTTTTATTCTTTGAGGTAGCCTTTCCCACCCCCTGCCCATCCCTGCTCTAGTGTTTGCTTCACCCATAAACAAAGCATTTTTATGTGTCAGCTGCTTGGCATGAAAACTGGCAATGGCTCAATTTGAATTTTTTTTACTGGTTCCTACTCCTTACAATTGGTCAACCAGGTTTTGGAACAGAACGACAGATCTAATGGTCTACTGGTTCCTGGGGCTATTAATCCTCCAATTAAAACTAGCAGAGACAAAGAAAAACCAATAGAAACTAGGTGGAGGAGTCTAATGGAAGCTACTGCAATTTCCACTAGATAAACAGAGGACACAGAAACAGTCAGTCTGATCATTTTCACCTCACACAAAACTGAACCTGACCCTTTTTTTCTCTTAAATTCAAGTTGCATTACTTTTTTGTTGATAAAAACCAAAAACAGTCAAATTATATCTTTTATTGGACCAAATTCTGTTGATGAAAACATGCAAGCTTTCAGGATACATGGGGTCCTTCTTAAGGCATGTAACAAGGCAGAACTATATAGGCCTCAGGATGGAAACATATGAGGAAGCAGTGACGGGCGGGAGTGGATAGGAAAAAGTAACTTGGGCAGAGGCTGTAGATGCAGGCGTGCGGGGACTATAGATGTTTTTAAAAAATAATTTTAAAACAAAGCTGTAAAAATCATTGGTATAAGAGACCAAGAAACAATAGGTAATAACAGGGGTGGTGTGGCTCCACCTCACCCTCATTCTACTCCCCTCCGCCAAATACCCATTGTGTAACAAGGTGGAATACTTCTCCATCCACCGCTGTATATGTCAAAAATGGTGATTGGAGCAACCGCGATCTTGCGCGAGTTTGGTTTAAATGGTCAATTCACGTCCTTAATCCTCGAGTTTGTGAATGCACATTCTAGAACCCTCAAGGTTGGGGGTGCCTCTGGAGATGGAGGTGTGGATCCTGGCAGCATCCAGAAAGGTACCACATCCCCTTCTCTCTTTCCTGGGGCTGCTATCGGCCTGGGGCAGTATTTTGGTCACTGCCCAGAGGCCATTTTGATAGGGGGACTTCCTGCATTGGGAACTACAGGGAGTCTCCCCAAAACTCCCCCAGCCTCCAACCCCTCCCCTTGTTTTTACTGCACAAATGCCCCAGGGTGATTGGGGGAGCTGCCCTGGCACTTGTGCAGCAAAGGAAGTAACTGCCTGGCCCAACCCCTGCCTCTTCCTTCATCCCCTTCCCTCACTGACTCACAGCTGAGATGGCTTTGTGCATGTGCATTGACAAACTCGAGGATTAAAGACATGAATTGATCATTTAAACCAAACTTGCATAAGATCGCGGTTGCTCCAATCGGCATTTTTGACACATACAGAGGTGGATGGAGAAGTGTTCCACCTTGTTACACAATGGGTGTTTTTACACACACATTTCTCCTGCATGTTTGCTGTTGCATCCTGAACTTTCTGTGTGTCTAAATCACCCACCCAGATGTTAAACATCTGCTTCTTTGAACTTCTGTGTAGAACTTCTCCCAGAACTTTTGTGTGTAAAAGGTTCTCCTGGTAAACTGCTTTGCTCCAGGCAGTTGTGGTCACTTGGTTTCCATGGCAGCCTATCACGTCTTCAGCTGCAGCTACTTTAGGATGCTTCAGGGCAGTGTTTGTATGAAGAATGCATCCAGGAACTGCCTCAGGGTAGTGTGTGTGTGAAAAATGTGTCCGGAACTTACTTGTAAACCCAGAAGATTGAAAAATTCGGAACTTTGAGGTGTGTGTAAAAACGCCCAATGTTTAGGGTCCCTCCAATATTGCTATTTCTCTCCAGGACCCTCAGCAGTAAGGAAGAGGAAAATGTGGTTTTACAGGTGCTACATAACTGTTTTTTCACGTGTTTGGGGGGGGGGGACATCTAAATAGCACTCATGCATATGCAGAGAGGTCCTTGTGAATGCAGGAGTTTGCTCCTATCTGTGAATTTCAAGCACATCTAAAAGTGGCCAGGGTGAAACTTGTTCAGGACTGAAGCCTTGTGGGTTATGGCTAGTGCTGAGATGAGAACAAGTGTTCCCGTTCCGAAGTGAAATACCAACCTTTTGGGAGTGCATGCGAGTGTCTGACAGTATTTTGTCAGTTTCTGGTGATTCCACACTTCCACCATTTTTTCTTCATTTCCATCACTTTCTGGGACTTCCTCAAAGTCTGGAAAGCACTAGCCAATCTATTTAGGTACTACTGATACTTGCCTATGGAGTGGCTAACATTAATTATGTATCCTTACTAATTATGTACTTTCTACACTGCTTCCTACAGTCTTCTGGGCCTAATTCAGAGTGCAGCTTTGGGTCCAACATTCCTTAGGGACTGCCTCCTCTCCTGCGTCCTGTCATGATTTGTCTGGTCAGCCAGAAGCAGTCTTCAGGTTATGCCCTGTGTGCATCATCAGAGGGGTTCTTGGTGGCTGATCCCCTGCTCCCTAAGGTCTGTGAGAGCTTAAGCCTGTGCATCTACTGTAAACAATGTAAAACATTTTTGTTTAGGCAGGCTTTTGGTGCTGGGGAATGGGTTAGGGATTAGTGGATTGAGTTATTTTAATTAGTTTTATTGATTTGTAATGATTTGTAATATCTAGTTTTATCTGTAGCCCACCCTGAGACTGTAGCCCTGTTCACACAGACACTCTAACACTGATAAAATGGGTGTTACTTTTTATTATACATGTTTCAGGGCATCCATAGAGCACACCTGCAGCCCTGCAACATGTATAATATAATGTATCACCCATTTTATCAGTGGGTATTTTCAGACGTTATGGGCGGCCGGTTCACCACAGTGAACCACCAGGGGGGGTGAACAGCGCAACCACGGCCGGGGGTGGGAAAACGACCCAAACAGACGTGCCAGGAACGGGACCACGGGCCGGAACCGGGCCGCACCATCGCGGGCCGCGGCAGCACAACAGACGTGCAGCCGAACCCCCGCCGGGTGCTAAGCCCCCACAAGGCACCGGGCAGGGGCGGGACACAGACATGGCCGCCTGAGGGCAAACGAAGCCACAAGGCACACAAGGGAACGCCCACACAAGGGAAACGGGAAGGGAGGGGGGAAGAGCGAGAACAGGCTGACAGCCGGCTCACACAGCGGTCCCGCAGCGGGGCACAATGCACGGCCACACGCCCGGGCACACACACACACACACACACACACACACACACACCAGGGAAAGGCCGGGAAGGGGGGAAGGGGCGCCCGGAACACCCCACCCGGAACACCGGCAGGGAGGGGGGGGCACCACCACGGGGCAAGGCACAGACAGCAGCAACCCCCACCCCCACACCACCCCAGTCCAGTCCAGTCCAAGGAGGTGCCCCCACAGGAACAGAGGCAGTCTCGGGGGGGGGGGGCGGACCCCCGGAGCAAGGCACGTTGGGGGCCCCCAAAGCACAGCGAGGCCGGCGGAGGGGCGCCAGGAGGAGGAGGAAGGGGGCCCCACAGTCAAAGGCTGGCACAGGCAGGGCAGCCGGGTCCAGCGGTGCTCCTCCGCAGCACCAGCGACGCTCAGGCAGCACCCACGGAGTCACGGGGATGGAGGGGGCCCAGGACCACGGCCAGGGGCAGCAGCAAGCAGCGAGGCGGGCGGGAGCTCACCGAGGTGGGGTCCGCAGGTCGGGAGCGGCCAGCGGGGACCAGGCCCCCCCCCGGGCCGGGGCGGGAGCCCACACGGGGGCACCACGCGGGGGGGGGCAGGCCAGCGACGCGGGGCTCACGGGCCGCTGCCGGGGGCCCCGCTGGCCCCAGGGCCCGGGTGGCCCGCCCGGTGGACCAGGTGGGGCCAGTGCAGCATGCCCCGGCGGTACCCCTGCAAGGACATGTAGTGGGCGATCAGGTAGTAGGCCTCGAAGGGATCGGGCATGGTGAGGGCCAGCTGCACATCCACACGCGCCCACACCGCCAACAGGGATGACATCTCCACCGCGGAGGGCTCCGGCACACAGCAGGCAGCAGAAGGGGGCCACGGAAGATGCCCCAGCTCCAGAAGCCGCTGGAACGCCGCCCCACGGGTGCGCTGGTACCCACGGGCCCCGTGAACACAGGAGAAGTAGCTCACGGCCAAGGCAGGGCCACCCTCGGCCAGGCACTCCGAGTAGGCGCCCAGACCACACACCACCAGCGCTGACACGGTCTCCGAGGCGCTCCAGGGCACATGGGCGCACAGCACCTCCGGGATGCGCCCCTCGGGGAAACGAGCCAGCCCCAGGGCCTCCGCATGCAGCCGGCAATCACGGGCGCTCACCACATGGCCAAAGTAACGGAGCCCGGAGCTCAGGCTCTCGTAGGCACCTGCACGGCTCCCCGGCCCGGCCAGGAGCAGCTGCACGGCAGGGGTGTGCCACAGGTCGCACAGAGACATGGTCTCGCGGAAGGCCCAGATATGGGGGGCCCCTTGGGGGCCGGACAGCGGGAGCCCCATGGATGGGCAGCCAGCCATGGTCCAGCACAACAGGGAATGGGACACGGAGCCCGGAGGGCACACAGACTGCCCAGGGCCGGGAGAGGCTCGGCCCGGCCCCCGGGACAGGGAACACGGGCCCGCACCGCAACATTGTAGCACAACAGAGCGAGGCGTGGGGTGCGGGCCCGGCACAGCTGCAGAGAACAACAGCGAGCTCTCTGTCTGCCTAATCGCACCTTCAAGGCCATCCCGCTACAAACAGCGAGGGGAGGGGGCCCGGGGTGCTGGGGGCGGGAGCAGCCGGAACGCACCGGCACAGGGCGCGCGCAGGCCCGCGAGGCCGACCCCCGGGCGGAGCCACCAGCACCGGGCCGCCATAAGCGCTCCCAGCCCCCACCGGGGCCCCAGCACCATGGAGCGCGATAGGGCAGGTGGGAACTGGATGTTCCTCGCGCTCGCGGCTGAGTGGCACCGTGACCACACTGAGCAGCTGTGCCTCCTGACCGAGAGGGTGCACCTGGCCGTCCGCCTGCGCTATGTCCTGGCCCTGCGGGCTGGCGTGCGCCTCCGGGGCCAGCAGGCCCGCAGGAGAGTCCGTGCCCGGCTCAGGGCTCGGCGCCGGGCCTGGGGGGCGTGGCTGGCCGCCTGCCGGAGCCTCACCCGGCCCGCTGCGCTCCGAGGGGCCGCGAGGCGGTTCCGCTGGGCAACGCAGACCCTCCGCCGGGCAGCGCTGCTGGCTATGCCCATAGCGCGGAGCCTATGGGTCACGGAGCGGCCCCAGGCCTGGTGGGAGCGGGCCCAGGCCCACTGGGGGGAGGCCGAGTGGGGGTCCCACTTCCGGATGGGCAAGGCCACCCTGCTGCGCCTAGCGGAGCTCCTCACGCCCTGGCTGGAGCGGCAGCACACCTCCATGCGGGAGCCCATCCCCATGGTCCAGCGGGTGGCCATAGGGGTCTGGGCCCTCGCAACGCCCGACTCCTGCCGCTCCGTGTCCCAGCACTTCGGGGTGGGGCTCAGCACGGTCGCCTGCATCGTGCGGGATGTGTGCGAGGCTGTGGAGGGCGTGCTCCTCGACAGGACCATCCAGCTCCTGGACCAGGGCGCTGTGATGGCTGGCTTCGCGGCCGGGGGCTTCCCGAACTGCATCGGAGCCGTGGACGGCACACACATCGAGATCCTGCGCCCGGCCGCGGGGGAGGCCCTGGAGTATGTGAACCGGCACGGATACTACTCCCTGCACCTGCAGGGGGTGGTGGACCACCGGGCCCGCTTCATAGACATCTACACGGGCAACTCCGGCCGGAGTCACGACGCCAGGATCATGACCATCTCCCCCTTCTATGCCCGCATGTACCGGGGGGACTTCGCGGACATGGGCATGAGGTGGATCGAGGGTGTTCCCATGCCCCCCTGCATCCTGGGGGACCCCGCCTACCCCCTGACCCGCTGGCTGATGAAGGTCTACCCTGTCCCGAGCACCCCTGCGGAGCAGGTATACAATACCCGCCTGTGTGCGAGCCGGACCGTGGTGGAGCGTGCCTTCGGGGCCCTGAAGCAGCGCTGGAGGAGTATAGCTGGCCGCCTGGACTTCACCGTCCCCACCTCCGCCCTGGTGATCGGTGCCTGCTGCGTTCTGCACAATGTGTGCGAGACCGAGGGGGCGGCCCTGGAGTACCCCGAGCCCCACCGGCCCCCCGGTCCTGTTCCCCTGTACGTGAACGCAGGGAACCCCCGGGAGTACCGGTATGCCAAAAGGATCCGGAACGCCCTTGCAACCCACATCGCCCGGGGGGGCCCGCTGTGAGGGCCTTCCCGCCCCTGGGGGCCCCACCCCCCGTTCCGTGCCCATGCCCCTGTACACGCGGTCCCACAGCCCTGTCCCCCCCACAAACGGGCCGGGGACAACTGTCTCTTTACAACACTTTATTGCCCACACAGTTCACACAATCACCCTGTGCCCCCTCCCCACCCCCGTGCCCGTGACCCCGTCCACCACCCGCCCTCATGTGGCCCTCCCCCTCCCCCCCCTTCCCACCATCCCCCCGCGTTTCCTGGGCCGACCCCTCGTGCGGCCGCTTGGGCCCACCGAGCTCTGGGAGCTCCCCTCCCCCCCACTGTCCGTGTCCCCTGCCGTGTCCTGGGCCGGTCCCGGCCCCGGCAGGGGGCCGGGCGGCGGATGGGCAGCTGTGCCCGGTGCCCCGGTCGCGCCCCGGGGGGGCTGGACCCTCCGGAGGCCCGGGGGCACTGGGAGGCGCATGCGAGGGCCCTGGGGCCGGGGGGGCGCCAGGGGCGGCAGGGCTGGGCCCGGGGGCGCCGAGGGGCCCGGCATGGGGACCTGGGCGGGCAGGGCGCCCGGAGGTGCGCCGGCCATCACGTAGGCACACATGGTGCCCGCATGCAGGAGCAGGGAGGTCCCAATGTCGTGGGACCTGTCCATCTTTGCACTGTGCTCCCGCACCATGCCCTGTATGTCCTGCCGGAGGCCCCTGAGCAGCCCCTGCTGCCGCTGGTGCTCCCGGCGCTCCCGCCTCCGCTCCAGGCGCACCTCCGCCTCCAGCCGGCGGTCTGTCTCCAGGGCCTTCTCCATGGACCGCTCTATGGCCGCCTCCATGCGGTCCACGGAGGCGATCATGCGCTCCCCCTGTTCCTCCGCCCTGCGGACGATGTCCTCCGCTTGCTCCTCCCTGCGCCTGCGGACCCGCGCCCGGTACTCCCGCATCCGCTGGGCTGGGGCTGCGGCCGGCGGAGGCGCCGCGCGCGGGGGCTGCCCTGTGGAAATGGGCGGGTGGGTCAGTGCAGGGCCCTGTCCCCTAGCGGGGTCGGGTCCCGGGGCCCCCTGCCCCCCCTCCCCCACTGAGGCCAGAGGCCCCCCTGGGCTGGCGCCCGGGGGGCCCTCCCGCAATCCCAGCCCTCCCGCCTTACCTGGGTCCGGCACCTGCTCTCCTGTGCCCTCCGCGGGGGCCTGCACCGTCTCGCTGGCCCGGTCCTGGGGCTCCCCATGTCCTGCGGGCGGGAGAGGGGGGAGCGGGTGAAGGGGGCTGGTTGTGGCCCCTGCAGCAGGGCCCCCACCCCCGCCCCTGCCACCGGCCCCCTGGTCTTGCCCCCCCCTGCCCTGGGGGCCCGCTTACCCTCTATGTCCGTCTCCGAGCCTTCGGAGCCCGGCGCCTCACCCTGGGAGTGCTCCCCCTGGGACCACTGGCTGAGGGTGGTGAAGGTGCCGACCTCCGACTCCGCCTGGCCGGCCCGGCGTTGGGATGTCTCCGGGCTGCTGCTGGGGGGGGGCCTTGGGGCTTCTGCGGGTCCCGGGTGGTCCTCCTGGGGGTGGGGGTCCCCTGAGCTCGTGTCTACCGGGCGGGCGGCGAGGGGAGGGGGTACCTCGGCCCGCTCCCTGCCCTGGACCACAGCGCTGCCCACCAGGCGTGGGGCAACGATGGAGCCCTTCATGTGAAGGATGCGGTCCAGGGCATCGTAGTAGGGGGCGGTGCGGGCCCCGTGGCCGGAGCGGCTGTTATTGTCCTTGAGGGCCTTGTACCCCCTCTTGAGCTCCTTGGCCTTCGAGCGACACTGGTTGACAGTGCGCTCGTGCCCCGCCGCCTCCATGTCGCGCACGATGTCCCGGTAGACATGCTCGTTGCGCTGGTTTATTGCGAGCTCCACCTGGTACTCGAGGGTCCCCCAGATCCGTATGAAGTCCCGGGTCTCCTGGAGGCCCCACTGTCCCCCTCTGTGATAGGCCTTCCTCCGGCTGGGCCCCTGCTGTTCCTCCTCCCGGTGCAGCTCATGCTGCACCTGCCTCTGCTCCTCCTCCACCTCCTCCTGGGGGTGCGCCTCCGGGGGCCGGGGGCCGGGCTCCTCCTGGGGCTCGTCCGCCCGGGCCGACTTTCGTGTCTGGGGGGGGGAAGGGGGGTGGTTGGTTGCTGGGTGAGGGTGTGGGCCCTCTCGGGGGCCCCCTGCCCCCCTGCCCTCCGCCCGGGGTCCCCCTGCCCCCCTGCCTTCCGCCCGGGGTCCCCCCGGCCCCCTCCACAGGGGGTTCCCCTGTGCCCCCTGTTCCCCTCCCAGTGGGTGCCCTTACCCGTTTCCTGGGTGCCTCCTGTGGGCCTGTTCCGGCCGCTGTCCCCGGGGCGGCGCGACCCGGCTGCAGCTGTGGGTGGTGTTCCCGGGCCGCCTCCCTGGTCGGGTGCTCCCGTGTGCCCCCTTCCTGTGCCTGTGCTCCCTCCGCCTGCATCGCTGGGCCTGCCTGCACCTCCTCCACCTCCTGGCCCGCCGCTGTTGCTGTCTCTGCCTCCACTCTCTTCCGCTTCCCTCCTCGCTCCATGCTGCCACGCTTGCTTGCTGCTGCTCTCGCTTTAAATCTCCCTCCAGTGGTTGTGTTGTTGCTGGTTGCCTGGCTGCGACGCTGCATGCCTGTCCCTGGCTGGGGCTCGTTTGGTTTGGTTCCGCTCGGGGATTGGCGTCCAGACGTTACATTTCCTTGGTTCCCGGTGGGGGTTCATTTGACCACGCTTCCCGGGACCTTCCCCCGGCTAGCCCGGGAAGCGTGGTTGAAACCGACCCCATGTGGGTATTAAGCGTGATGAACATCTGGCGCGCGCCGTTCAGACGTTCAGGGCCCTTTGGCCCCACGGGGGGGTTGAGCGTGGTTCAGTGTGGTTGAGCGTGATCTCGTAACGTCTGAAATCACCCAGTGTTAGAGTGTGTGTGAAAAGGGCCTGTGACTTTGGGATAAGGTGGGATAACAACTTTGGAGTGAATATACGCATTTTTCCTTGCATCTATATTTTATTGTTCCTACTTACAGTTTGTCAGTTCAGAAGAAAATATTATTGCAGATACAAGAGCCCCTTGGAACATCAATGAATATAATTTAAAAATAACTTCACTATTCAAAATGAACCAAAAATCATTCCCCTCACTGTTAAGTAGGGGTGGGAGTATTGGTATCGGATAAGCACTGGAATTGGCATACCGGTTTTTTAACATTGGCCACTTTACCAGTTTTTTTTACATCGCGGCCATGGAAATAAATGGTCGCAATGTAAAAAAAACAGTAAAGCAGACAATGTTAAAAAAACTGGTATGCCAATACCGGTAAATCTGATATCGGGGAGATCCGATTCCGGTAAATCCGGTATCCGGTATTCTCCCCAGTGTCCCACCCCTGCTGTTAAGAGCATTTTTCTAGAAAAGGGGTACCCTTGTTTTCATATTTTAGTACATAAATAGGGCATCTAAACCCTACACTACAGTATTTAACTTAATATAGCAACATAAATGCTTATTTTACTCATACATTTTTATTTTACATGAAAAATTGGATATCCAAATGTTTGGACACCAAAATGTTTGGTTATATAAATTGTCAGTAGCTGGAAATCAGGTATTGATGTATTAAATGTATTTCCCTCATTTTGAAGTGTTTTATTTTGTTACCTGATATCTCTCTTTGTGTAATTTCTGCCTGGTAATGTGGGAAAGTTGTTTTAGAGGAGCAGCAGAGAAGAAAAGGCTTTGATCAAATAGAAACACACCCGTTTAATAGCAGCAAATACCTTTTATTTCCCACTGTATTAATAGCCCCTTGAGTTCAAAACCTACACGTTAGCTCACATCGATTGAAAATTCCTGTCATTTTTGGTTTTTAGAAGCAGGGATTCTACTACTTCAAAGTGTGGCATAGCAAATCTTCTGCCGGACTGATCAAGGAATTATGCTATTGTCCTGGCCTTATGTTTTCTACAATGCATCAGAGTATCACTGTCCTTAATTGTTCTTTCATCTCACCCATTGACTTGAAATCAGCATTGCTCTCCAGGAGTAGCATTAGCTTGAGAGCTGGCAAAGGAAAGAAAGAAGCTTAGCATACCTCAGCACTGCAGATTAAGTGTCTCTTTAAAGATGTCACCCCAGATGTGGCAGGCTACATTCTTACTTCCCCCTGGCAACAGCTGTGGAGGAGTCACATCAGTGCTGATGCCTTATGTTGCTTGAACATTATGAGCGGGAATAAAAGCTGCCTTTTTAATGGATTGGGTTTGTGTTGGAGGCATAATTTTCTGTTTACATTTCAAAAGGGCAAGTCTTGTTGTGTGTGTTCCTTGCTGACAGATAAAGATAAATAAGTCAATGCCCCATAAGCAATTCTTCCTTTTCAAGATATTTGATAGTGCCCAATATATTGGTTCAATTTATTCTTCCACATTGTCATCAGTCATCTCTCTTATGATCACAGGTATTTGTTAATACATTCAAAGTTTGCATGCCTACTGTATGTTTCTATAGTACTTTATCTAGGTTC
Source organism: Sphenodon punctatus (assembly GCA_003113815.1). NCBI lineage: Eukaryota > Metazoa > Chordata > Lepidosauria > Sphenodontia > Sphenodontidae > Sphenodon > Sphenodon punctatus. The sequence continues at coordinate 180,057 of QEPC01012832.1, forward strand.
CTTTTTCAAAATTTGAGAGGAAACTGGAGCTTATGAAGGGAGTCTTTAAAGGCCACCACAACCTTTTTCAAGTGTCTGTAGACTGCCTGACTTCAATCCTGGCCGAGAACACAGGAAGCGAGAGCATCAAGTAGGAGAGACGAGTTTAGTGTTCAGTCCTTGTCTGCACCAAGACAATCAACACAGATGTCAGTGCATGCCAAATTTAAGAGTGGCATGTTTAGTGAGGTTGATACCTATTACCTACCTCTACTGAGAACTGAACTGAGGCCTTTCACTGGTGCTCCTGTACTCGAGCCATTCTCCACTGTTGTTTGTGCCTCCGCCTCCAAGAGATATTTTAGAGGCCTCTGTTGCTGCCAAGGACAGCACCTAAGGGCACTCTTCCATTAGACAGCGGTTGGGAAACATTTGGGGCACGGGGCTGGATACATTGTGGTTTGCCTGCACACACAACATATGATAGACATCTCCTTGCCTGTTTCTCCTTTTTCTTTTAGTGTTGTGGTGTTTTTTATTTTTAAGGTTGTGGGGGTGTGAGATAGAACATGGTATGAGGAAGGGTAGAATGGGGAATGTTTGGGGGAATGTGGGGTGGGAGCACTATGACACCCCCATGAGAGAGGGGGGGTGCAGGCATGGGGAAAGTGTGAGGTTTAAGGCAGGTCCCCTTGTAAAGTGGTGGGGGCGTAATGGCATGAGGAATGTGTGGGCAGAAGCTCCTGCTGATGAGAGACAAGGGAGGGGGAGTGGGTAGGGATTTTATGGGAGTTCATGGTGGGTTTAGTTTTTATATAGTAATTATTTTGCGTTTTTTTTCAACGTATTGTAAGACACTCGCAGTCCTTCGGGAAGTTGTTATTTGCAAATATAATTCACATTTTCAGATAACCTCAAATATCTGAATCATATTCCTCTCCAACATGAATATTTGTTTTGAATACTTTGTTTTGGTTATTTGTTTATTTTGTCCAATTCAGTCCTTTGGTTAGGGGTATGCATTTTATTTTTGTTACTATAATAACAAAAACAAAATATGGATTTTTCATTTTTGTTATTGAACAACAGAAATAAAAAAACAATGAAAAAATGGGGGGGAAATGTTTTTTTATTACGAATTAATAGGAAAAACCTGAAAAATACTTTTTGGCTTTAACTTTTTTGCTTTACATCCAATGTTGGTTAAACGTGGCAGTATTATACTCCCAATGGAGGGCATTCTGTGTACCAAATGTCAGAGTGTTTGGATAAAGGAATACAATTTTATAAGCAGTTGACATTTTTTATTGTACAAAAATCTGCATACCCATTCCTGGCTGTATCATCTTGGTCGCCCATCTGATTTGTATGAAACTTGGCAAGGTTATACCCCTCCCTAAGTACTATGTCTACAAACTTTCATTAGGGTTGGATAAAAGTTTATTATGTTATAAGCAATTTACTTGTAAATACATTGCTGGATGTAATATTCTTTTTTCTATCCATTTAACATGAAATTTGGAAGGATTGTATCACAGACCTTCCAGATTATCTCTGACAAACTGCAGTAAAATTTGATAAAGGGTCCAGATTTTATAAGCAATTGAAGCTTACCTCTTGAAGACTTTTGTTATTCAGGTAAATAGCACATGCAGCGCTACCCAACTGCATTAGAGCTACCCAACTGCAGCAGAAAACACAGTACATAGTAGTACACTGGGTTCCATGGATATTAATTTTGTATTTGTGATACAAAGACTTTCCCATTTTCATGACTGATTCAAAGTCTGTCTCATCCACCACTCAGACCGTATAATACTGCGTTTTAATGGATGTCTACATGAAACTAATTGGAAGGGTTGGCTCCGTTCCTGGTGAACAGGTGCCCACATCAGAAAAACACCATTAAATTTGGCATCCAGTTGTGCACAGTCACAGCAGAGATGCTACAGCCTGAATAGATTTAAAGGAGGAAGTCTACATCACCACTTGTAAAGGTCCCTTCAGGACAATATTGTGGGTTTGCATTGCTGTTGCACATACTATACTTGTTCTGTGGGTATGTAAAAGACTGAAGACTATTTTGCTTTTAGTCTGGCATTGTTCATAAAATCTGCACTCAGTTTTTCACCATGGCCAGATTTAGCCATTAGCCAACTAACATTACCCAGCAGAAGGGCAAAGAGGAAAGTTCTCTCATAGAAAGGTTACCCCATATTTCCTAATGAGGAGTTTCTTGCAAATCCCTCTAAAGCTGTCAGGAGCCCAATCATCAGACTTGGGGCAGGGGAGACTTTCAGCCCAGAGTTAGGAGCCAGGAAATCACCAAATCAGGATCCAAGAGGTCAGGTAGGATCTGGAGGAAAGAACCAAAGCAGGAGCAGGAAGCCAGGAGCACACAGCATGGTCTGGATCTTGCTGGCAAGCCAGGAGCCATCATGTTGCACAGATGCTTCCTGCTAGATTCTTGTAAAGCCCTGTAGCTCAAGAGTTAGGATTGACAGGAGATGCATGATGGGTTGTTGGAGTTGGTTCACTATGCACAAATAGAGCTGTACTAAAGCCAGACACAAGGTCCTAGATAGATGAGAAGCCAAGGGACCTGAATTCAAGACCCACTCCCTCCCCATCACATCATGAGTACTTCTCTTTCTAATGCAGAAGCACACAGTGCTGGATACAGGGAAATTGGGAGTTTCATGCAAAATAGTGGCTTGAACCCCATTCTAACATAGAAATGTTTGACAGACTGACACACACTGATTCGCCCATTATAAAAAAAGGTCAACAGTTATTGTAACAGGGCTGTGCAGCTCCAGGGTAAGTCCTTTCAGGATCCATGGCCCATTAAATTCAGCACAAGTGAGATCTTAACAAAGGGCCCTTGGCCCGCCTTTTTAGGCGGCCACCAGGGTCATTTGTCAAGCTCCCTAGTAGGAATGGAGCTAGGGGGGTAAGAGAGGTGGCAGCCTTTGTCCCCGGCGGCGCACGCAGCGCCGCTGTCGGGAACGCTGGAGCAGTAACGCGGGGCCGCTGCGAGGATACCTGCCCAGCAACGGGGTAGCCAGATGTAATCTGCCCAGCAACGGGGTAGCCAGCCAATCAGAAGTGAACGGGGGGCCCTGCCTCTTGCTTGGTGCCTTCCTGCCCGCTGAAGCAGTCAGGTGCCATTCTGAGCGCTGTTGGTGAGCTGGAGGGTAGTAGTTATGTTTTCTCTTATTGCACTCTTGCAGGGGTCCAGTGCTGTAGTAAGTTTTTAAGAATATGTAGTAAAAGAGGCATCTCCCTAAGAGATGTGAGGGGAACACCTGGGGCATAGGCTGGGCGTGGCCAGCCACAGGGTTAACCTCCCAAGGTTAGTTACTGGCAAAGGCGGGAAGGGATATGTGCGGTCCCCAAACTGGCGGTAACTTAAATCCTTGGCTCGAGTCCGGAAGGACCTCGTCCCTTCTGGAGGTGGCCGTTAGCCAACGCCGGAGGGGAGACGTTTGAGTTGAGTAATAAAGGGGGGTTATGGAGGGTACATCCCAGCCTCCCCCTTTGTTGGGGTTGTTAAGTACCCGTTTATAGAAGTTAGCACTGGACCTGAATTGCCTGAGGGCAATTAGCCCCTAATTCCATGCCTAATTCCAATTTGAATAAAGAGTGCGGCCTTTCAAACCCAACATGTTGTCCTTGCTTCATTTCGGATGCACCGACAAAATCCTTTATTCAACCAGTCACAATACAGTTCTATCCCACTTGGTCCATTCATCTGGGCTCTCCCTCGGGCCACGCACAATGCAGCCCAGCAGGCATACTTTCCTGGGTACCTTTGATATTCAGGCCTCCCTGGCCAGGCATAGTCCCTCCTATAGCCAGGTAGCCTTGTCCTTGCCCTTGTCCTCGCTCTGTGTCTGTACCAGTAGAACCCTCCCTGACTCCTGCTTCTCTAGTTATCTTCCTTCTACCGTGGTCTCAAGCTCCTTTTGAGTTCCCCAGCTAGTCTGGCCAATGGCCATGCCCAAGCTCAGCTGGTTCCACTCAGGCCCTTGGTTGCCCAGCTCAGGAGGCTAGCTCAGCTGAGGCATATTTGGGCACTGTCCTGAGCCACCTCAATGCCTACGCCTCCCAGGCTGGTGCCACTCTCCTTAAAGGGCCAGGCTCAGACACCCAGCCTGATTCTGCTACAGTTACCATAATTCATTTTTTAATTTTTAGTTAAATATAATATCCCCCTCAGGATCTGGGGCTCTTTGTACTGCAAGCTCTGCAGGCCTTTATGTTGTGCATATATTTTTATTTCTAATTTCCCCATACATTGGGGTCCCCTCCTGAATCACTGTGGTTTTCCACAGGCCTGAACTAACTGAAGTTTAGGCTCTGTATGACCATACTTTACTCAAGTGCTTCTTACCCTCATATTGTTATTTGAAATTTATTCATTGACCCTGTGTTTTGGGGGGCCCTGCAGTCGAACAATCTGCACTTTCCCTGGATCCAGTCAGAATTTATATGAATAATAACATTTAAGATGGCTGTCATATAAATACTTAGCCAAATCATAATCTTCAGAACATCCTTTTCAAAAGTGCTAACTGAACTTTTCTGAATGTGCTCAACCTGTCTATAATGTATGATTAATAATTTATTGATATCTGTGTATATTACACGCCTATTTAAAGTTTCACCTTGATGACTGGGATAAAAACTTCCTCTTATTAGGATGTCTCTGTTTCCCAGAATTGATTTGTACTGTACCTAATGAACAAAATACAATTTTGTTTACAGAATGTGTCCTATATATGTAGGTCATTTCTATTATTATCCTGCCTATTAAAGGACATCAAGTGTAACTACTTATTTAAGACATGAGGGAAAATTTTAAAAAAGAATTAGGTATTAATGTGATGGTGTGGGGGTAGTAGTATTTGAACTGAATAGAATCACCTCACAGAATATTTGCAGAATATTTATCTCCTAATATCCTCCAAACCAGGAGCAGTCAAGAGGTAGATTGTGATCCACTGGTGGATCACAAGCTAACCTCCAGTAGATCACATGAGGAGGGCCAGTCTCTCAGATATTGCTTCAGGGAAGGAGAGTAGGACTGGTGTCCAGGGACTTTCTTCAGGGAGAACTCCTCCAGTGTGGTGGGGAAGACTCTCTCTCTAAAGGGGAGTGTGACAGAGTCACTGTAAGTCCCTGCAGGACCAGGACCATGGTTCTAGGGTGAGTGAGTGCGTGCAGGACTGCATCCCTGAGGAAGCAAATCAGGCTCAAAAAGACATCTGGCCCTTTAAGGAGCCAAGTGGCTAAGAAGCCCATTATAAGCAGCTGAGAGGCTTCAGCTGGATGTGCCTCTGTAAGCCAGCTGAGCCTCAGCTGTAAAAGGGAGCTGGAAAGCTCAAAGGGAAGACCACAGCAATCCAGAGGGCTCTGCCTCAGAGAGAGGTTGCCTGAAGGCTCAATGGAAGGGGACCAGGGAACTGGCCTTGTGCCTACGGAGCTACCCCTGGGAACTGACTGACGAGGGGTCAGGCCCGGTGGGGTCTCAGCTCAGAAGGGAAACTGAATGGAAGGAAATGCATCAGGCCAGGGACCATATGCTTTATTTTTGTATGTTCTTCACTCTTCTGCAGTGATCGCCGGAGGAGAACTGTGTACATCCCAAAATCCCACCACAGCAACCGCAGCGAAGGCCAGGAACTCATTCACACTTCCCTTCACTTTAGGAAAGTTTGGAGGCAGTTCTTTAGAAGCTTTGGAGGCTGTGGTCTTCCCCCTGTGCACCACCTTCTGGCTGCTCTGTCAAGGATTCTAAGGATTTTGGTTTCTTTGTATTCTTTGCCCATCTGGCTTCCTGATTGGTCCCCAGCCAGAGTATAAGGCACAGGGGCAACAAGAAGCTGGAGTAGCATCTATTTTTTGTCCTAAATATCTGTTGGTGTTTCATTCCACTCAACCTAGACTTCATCCGTGTTATTGGAGCCACATTGTAGCTTTCTACATTAGCGTTTGTTCTCTCTATCCTCTCTTTTTCTTTGGGTTTCCCCCTCTCAGTATGTGTGTTTGGTTGTGGCTCTCTTGTAGTGTCTTGGTTCCCTATCACAGCGTGAAGTGTTTGTATCTTGTCTTTTGATGGGTTTATAATCTTTTGCTATCTCCTGGTTGTTTGACATTGTTCCCTTGCCCAGCATCCCGATGCCGTATTGGGTTCCCTGTATCCCCCAGACTGAGTACCTCTGTTACCCTGACTCTCAAACGCCGGTCAACCCTTGACTGCTTGACCTAGTTCTCCTTTCCCTCTCACTTAAGCCCTTGTGCAACCCTTGTTCCCTGCCTTGTACTATTGGTTCTTGATTGCCTGTCTTAGTTCCCCTTCCTCACAGTCATGAGTATCCATTAGTCTCTGTCCTTTGATTTGATTGCATGATCTAGTTTCCACTATGTATAGCCTTATTAATTATTATTATTATTATTATGAGCATTTATATAGTGCAAGCAATGTACCTGGTGCGTTACAAAGTATAAGATAGACACGGTCCCTGCCCGAGAGCTTATAATCTAAAGACAGGGGGAGGGGAGACAGGGAATGGGGAACAAAGTGAGAGACAAGGGGTGCAACATTCATAAGGATACAAGAGTTCGTTCTTGGCTTGGTTGCAGTAAGTTGTTAGTTTACAGATAGCAGGTGGGGGATAATCCTGGGTGGGAATGGTTAGCAGGAGTTAGGAAGGGCAGAGCAGAAGAGGTGGGTTTTGAGGAGGGACTTGAAGGTGTGAAGGGTGGGGGCAAGGTGGACGAGGGTAGGGAGGGAGTTCCAGGTGTGCGGGGCAGTGAGGGAGAAGGGATGAAGGCAGTTGGGGGAGCAAGGGAGGCGTGGGAGGGTGAGGCAGGGGATGGAGGAGAAACATAGTCAGGGCCCCGATTCTTCTGCAAAATATTTTCCAAAATTCTGCGACCCAAAATGGAAAATTCTGCGACCCGAAATGGAAAATTCTGCGACCCAATAAAGTTACAAAACCAGTCTAGTAAAATTAAAAATGAGTTCTTTAATAGCAGTAATGACATCTTTATAATTAAAACAAAACATTTATTTACATATTTGCATTAATTAACACATTTTACAGTGTTGTAAAACAAAACCACATGGCAAACCAGGAAGCCCACC
>QEPC01012832.1:192657-225524 GCA_003113815.1 Sphenodon punctatus
GGACTAGTGGGTTAATGCAGGGGGTGCTAGGAGCCAGGACTCCTGGGTTCCCTGGGACCCCCTGCTCTAACCCACTAGCCCCTCACTCCCTTCCCACTCAGAGGAGACTGAGGGCTAGTGGGTTAGAGCAGGGAGGGATGATGGGAGCCAGGGCTCCTGGCTCCCCTGGGAGGGGAGTGGGGGCTAGTGGGTTAGAGCAGCAGGGGCTGGGAGCCAGAGCTCCTGGGTTCTCCAGGAGGGGAGTGGGAACTAGTTGGTTAGTGTAGGGGGTGTGGGAGCCAGGGCTCCTGAGTTCTCTGGGAGGGGAATGGGGGCTAGTGGGGACAGTGTGTGTTAAAATGGAGGTTTGGAAATCCTGAGAGAGATGTCAGTGCAGTGCAAGTCATGCAATATCAGTTGTGTTTAAAATGCTGGAAATGGGATGTGTGTGGTAAAATTGGACACAGGCTGTGACTGGGGTGCTTTGCAAGGATGGGTCCCTGTGTTTTGGGTTCATAAATTATTTATTTTAAGCTTGAAGTGCATGTAGACTGTGTTTTGTTCCATCCGATATTAACCCTGGGAACTCCTTGCTGCTGTGTTTTGCCAGTGTTTCCCTGTGTTTGGGGTTTATACATTATTTATTTTAAGCTTGATGTGCATGTAGACTGTGTTTTCTTCCATCCGATGTTAACCCTGGGAACTCCTTACTGCTATGTTTTGCCAGTGTTTCCCTGTGTTTTGGGTTTATACATTATTTATTTTAAGCTTGATGTGCATGTAGACTGTGTTGTCTTCCATCCAATGTTAACCCTGGGAACTCCTTGCTGCTGGGTTAACGTCCCCCTGGCTCCGCCTACCGTCCCCCTGGTGCCGCCCCTAGGCCCGCCGGCCTTACTGCCCCTCCAACAGCAAAACCCACCAGTCGCCCCTGTAAAACATGGGAGTGGGGGCTGCACATACCTAACACAGACTCCAGCAGCCTATTGTCTCATAAACACCCTAAGTGGGAGACTAATGTATAGACTTTTCAGTAGATGGATTTTTGTATAAAATAGAATCTTTTTCAATTGTCTTTAAAATAAATTTCCAAAGTCTGCATTTTCAAACATACAACTCCTGTTAAAATCTTGGGAGTTGTAGACAGGAAAATAAAGATGGCACATGGTGTTAGGAGTTTAACTCAAATCAAAAGAATGGAAATGTAGAGGGTGGAATCAGCAGCATTAGTACCACAGCTTGTCCTGTTGTGTCTAACAGTTGCTGGGGTCTTGGATCTTATATACCATATGAGCTGTAATACCTAGACACAAAAGGATTAGTTAAGGACAGAGTGGCAGCTTGGACTCTGAATGCTTTTCCTTTGTTAGTTCCTGCCAGATCTTTTAATATAGACCTGAATACAGATGTTTTAGATAGATTAAATAGGTATTCATTGGCCAAACAGAACTATTGCATGTCTCATAATTATACACATCTCAGTCTCATTATGCACCATGTTTTCAAAAGGGTGGCCTCCTTTTGTACCAGTAAAATTTGCACCCATTTGCTCTGCCTAACATTTGCAAACCTGAGAACGTTCACTTCCATCTGATTGGCACACACAACAAAGCGGGTAGAGGCAATACTCCTCAATTCTATGAATCCAGTACACAAAACAGCAATATACCACTGATATTAATATGAATATGCTATAAAAGGGAGTCGGTATCATCATCCCATTTTGCAGATATGAAAAGTGAGGCATAGAGATGCTAAAGTGATTTGCCCAAAGTCATCCTGCAGAGCAGACCCATGAATGAGTAAGCTGGGGAAATTATTCATTTCTCCAGTTTCCCACTCTAAAGCTATAGTGAGGTGACCAGACGGCCTCTCACTACTGAATGCAGATGCAAACTTGCACTTCCAGAAAAGAAACCCAGGCTTCAGCCTAAATGAACATACTTTTGATGTCTGCTTAGTAATAACAGGAATCCACAGAAAACATTCAGAAACTATCTAGGAAGTTGGATCCAAGTTCTCCAAAAGGTATAAGACCTTGGAAAGAAACTTCCCTCTCATTACTGGACAAGACTGATTTATTTACCTATAAAGAAAATTCTTTAAAGCTCTATCATGCAGATATCCAGCTGTCACAGCAGAGGGGACTGTTTTGCCTATGAGCAGATAGAAAAACAAACAAGTCAACAAAGAAGCCAATAATTACAAGAAACAAAGAGCACAAATGCCGAACTGTGGCCATGATCCCTAGATTGTCTTGTGTCAAGAAGGGGAAGCAGGAACTCCTGTGGCTTTTTTTCCTGTAAGACCCACATTGTGTGGCTCCTGACATGCAGTTCTGCTGCTTCATCCACCCAGTTGCAGTCGTCTCAAAGACCACTTAAGGATACAAGCTGTAACAGTATTGTAAATAGTTCCTAATTCTGTTTTGAAGCAAAATTGTTACATAGCTTAGTAATGGTATATAGTGTTAAAAAGACATTGTTACTGTTTAATGGTTAGCCTGCAGCTCTAAGGCATGTAGAACTCCCAGAAGGGAGGGGCTAATTCTGCTGCGTCTCATTGGCCGTTGGTGGGTGGCAGTTATAAATTGTCCATTGGTGGGGATAGTTGGCCCTGGGGGGAGAGTGGTAAACAAGCTCCCTGAGGGAGAGGAGCTGAAGGTGTTGGTTTTCTGGAAAGGAGGCCCTTGTAAGCTGGATGGAGCACTTTCCTAGAGCACACATGCCACAGGGTGACAGGGAAACAGTCTCAGGGACAATGGTCATTACAGTCTCTCTCTCAGGGGCCTGCAAACTTCGCAAAGCCTGAGGAAAAGGCGACTGGAGACTTGATCTCTGGGAACCATTGAGAAATACATCTAACAATTTGAAAACTACTAAAGTAATAGGCAGGGAGTGGGACCCATATTCACTGCATTTTCTCCATTGACAGCAATGGGGAGAATGCATCCCTGGTTATAGGAAGCAGATTTGACCCTTTTTGCTTTTTATTATTCTTCCCTTCCCTTAATGCCCTTATTGGTTATATGGTTATGTCAAAATAAAGTCTTCTTTTGTTTTAGTCTGACCACTGGTGCGTTAAAGATCTATCTCTCCTCTCAGAGTTATTCGAGATGTAACCACATCAAGAGCCTCGAGTGGTGAGGGCCAAAACTCCACCACTCTGCCACACTAGCAAATAGAAAATCAACAATGACAAAAGTTTCATTCAATGGCAAACAGGGGGAAATTGTGTTCATGGGGTTTCCAGTCGCAGATGACACCAAGTTATTCAAAGTAATTAAAACATGAGCAGACTGTGAGGATCTGCAACCGCATCTTACGACACTGGGTGCCTCGGCATCTAAATGGCAAATGAGATTTAATGTGGACAAGTGCAAAGTGATGCAAGTACAGAAAAATAATCCAAACTATGCATACACAATGCTGGGTACTAAGCTAGGAGTTACCACTCAGGAAAAAGATCTGGGGGTGGTTGTGGACAATACAATGAAGTCCACAGCACAGTGCGCATCAGTAGTCAAAAAAGCAAAACAGAATATTAGGAATTATACAGAAGGGGATAAAGAATAAAACTGAGAATGTCATAATGCATCTATACAAATCAACAGTGCAACCGCACTTCAAATACTGTGTGCGGTTCTGGTCGCCCCATCTCAAAAAAGACATAGCTGAACTAGAAAAGGTGCAGAGAAGGGCAACAAAAATGATCATGGGCATGGAAGGGCTCCCGTATGAGGAGAGGTTTGGTAGGTTGGGGCTCTTCAGCTTGGAGAAAAGACGACTTAGAGGAGATATGATAGAGGTCTATAAAATCATGAGTCATGTGGAACTAATAAACAACGAACAGTTATTTACCCTCTCAGCTAGTACTAGAATTAGGGGACACTCCATGAAACTCATGGGTGGCAAGTTTAAAACAAATTTTTAAAAGTATTTTTTCACTCAGCGTATAATTGGGTTGTGGAATATATTGCCAGATGTTGTGGTAAGGGCCAGTACTATAGCGGAGTTTTAAAAAGGTTTGGACAAGTTTCTGGAAGATAGGTCCATTAGCAGCTATTAGCCAGACAGGATCAGGGAACATGATGGGAGCTGGGGGAAAACAACGGGGAATGAATCCCACATTGTGACCTGTTGGGTGCAGAGGATGGTAATTCAGGGTTGCCCAGTTAACTTAAGTTCAGACAGAGCTGCAAAGTCTGTAACCTTAGTTGGGCAGGAGACTGACTCCCACTAATCTTCTGCTTTGAAAAAGTAATCAACTACGGCCACTTTTACACGGATGCCACCCACCCAAAAACACCCGGAAACTCCCATCGGATGGGTGGGAGAGCGTCCGTGTAAATGTCCATGGGTGGGTGGGGGTAAGTGCCCTACCCACCCGCCAATACCCGTTAACACCCACGGAGCAGCCGCGAGAGAGCTGAAGTCCTCCTTGGGTGGAGGTGGGTGGAGATGGGTGTTCAACACCCGAGCATCCGTGTAAAAGCCAAACCACCCACACCCACGAGGAACGGACCAGCGGAACCCCACCACACCAGCTCCATGGGGCACGCACGCGCCGCCTCACAGACACACCCACAGGGCGGGGGGACGCCGGACATCCGGCCGAGAGCCTGTAAAGAAGGTAGGAACCATGGCACACGCGCGCTGGCTCCCACGATGGCGACCAGGAAGGCCGATGAGAAGGCAACGGGAGCCAATGCCACACCACGCGGGGGAAGGGGCCGGGTGAGCATGGGGACCCCGGGGCGCCTGGGGGGGAAGATGCTCCGGCAAGGCGGTGCAGGGGGGGAAGCGCCCCAGGCGGAAGGCACAAGGGGGGGCAAAGAACCGCTGGCAGGGGGGGAGCAGGGGGGAACGGGGGGGAAACGCACCAGGAAGTAACATGTCATACGTGTCCTGGCACAGGGCAGTGCAGCCGCACCGATGCCCCCCAGGTCAATGACCCCCAGCCCAGCACCTCCCAAGGGCATGGCCCAAGGAGCAGCAGCGAGAATGAGATGAGGGCGAGGGCACACACACACACACACCTGGGAGGTGGCCGGGGGGATGGAACCACGCACACCCCTGGGTATCCCTGCCTCCGCAACCACACAGGCATCCCCCCCCCCCAGCCTGGGTCCACCTTTACAAGTTGCAGCAGTGCCCACTGTGGATGCAGTGCCTGACTCAGCTCCACACCTTGGCGCAGTGCCTGGCCGTGGCCCCCTGTCTTATCTCGGCAGCTGTGCAGCATCCCTGCTGTTTGTGCGTGGGTTGCGGCGCCCTGTCCACAGTGGGCCTGCCTATCTCTGGCATGCAAGGCCGTCTGTGGGCGAGGGTATCCGCTCGATGTGTGCATGTCCCAGTGGCGGCATCCCTCCGTCTCCTGCTTGTTGCTTCCCCGGAGCGAGCCCCACTGCTGCCATGGCCCTCTGTGGTGCCCTCAGCTGGAGATGTCGGGGAGGGGTGGTCTCCCTGTGTGGACATGCTGTTGGGGGCCCTCTGGCTGAGCCCCAACGTGCAGCTGTTGGTGGGCGACCCCCTGTCGGTGGGGGATGGCTTCTGGCTCCTGTCGTGGTACATGTGGACGATGCCCGTTCCCTTGAGCTTGCCTTCCCCAAGGTGCTCCTTGGGGGCACCTGCCTGCCGTTGTGGTGCCGTGGACCACTGCGGAGGTAACGGCGGCTCACCTGCTGACAGAGATACCCAGGTACATCCTCGCCTTGCTGTCTGGGGACCCCCTTGTTGCTATCCTGTACACCAGCAGCCTCCTGAATGCACGCAGCATCCCATGCGCACCCTCTGATGTGGGGGCCTCCTGTGGGACCTGGGCCTGCTGTCTCCCAAGGTTGGTGGCCCACTCCAGACTGGGGACCCCACCACTGTGGAGCTCCCCACCATTCGATCAGTGAGGGGCCTTCCAGATGTATGGGCTGTGGCCACAGGTTCAGATCCGCTCCTTCTGCACTACCTGGACACCAGCAGCCTCCTGAATGCACGCAGCATCCCATGCGCACCCTCTGACGTGGGGGCCTCCTGTGGGACCTGGGCCTGCTGTCTCCCAAGGTTGGTGGCCCACTCCAGACTGGGGACCCCACCACTGTGGAGCTCCCCACCATTCGATCAGTGAGGGGCCTTCCAGATGTATGGGCTGTGGCCACAGGTTCAGATCCGCTCCTTCTGCACTACCTGGTGGATGCTCATATGTGCACCCGAGGCTTCCAAAGGGGCCTGTTAACCTGGGAGAGTCTGGCACCAGGTTCGCCACCCCGGGAGTGCTCACTGGACCATCCATGAGCTGCCTCTCACCGCCACCCACTTGCTGCCACCCTGGTGCCTGGGATGGTGTACAGGCGTGCCCCCCTCCCCCCCCCGTGCCTCTAGGTGGGCTGTACGCTGCCTTCTGCTTCACTTCTGGCTTCTGCCTGGAGTCCCTGGATCCCATTGCCCCCTCTGTGTGACAGCTACCCCTTCCTGCTGGGGCTGGCCAGGTGTCCTTGTCCACACTGCGCGGGCGCTCCTGTACCCTCCAGTTGTGCCTCTCGTGCCTGGCCATGGGTGCCCCAGTGCCCCCCTGCTCTGCCTCTCTGAGCTTGGGGGCCCGCTTTCCCCCGGCTCCAATAAAATTCTGTTCTGTGATGTTCTTTCCTGCCTTGCTGTGGTGTCTGGGTGCCCCTTCCCCTTTTCGCGGCCCTCCTGCCCCATCTGTGTGGTTGTGTGTGGGGTGTGTGCTTGGGGTGTAGAGGTGGGCTCCGGGCCTGTGGGGTGGGCACCGGCTGTGAGGTGTGTGTTCCCCTGGCTGCTTCCCTGCTGGGTGCTGCTGCCTGGAGTCACTCAAGGGGTGGTATTGGTGGTGGGTGGTTGGCCAGGCACTCCCTGGCCTCGCCTGTGCATTGGTGTGGCCCTGCCCCTCCCCTCCCCTCCCCTCAGCTGTTGCCCCCTGTTGGTGCGGCCCATCATTGGTGGTGGCGATGGATGGGTGGTGGCACCACGGGCGCTGGGCAGCTGAGAGTGAGTAGGGGTTGTGCTTTGGCCCCTCTGATCCCTCTTGGTGCAGGGGTCCAGGTTGTCTTCCAGGTGGTGGCACTCTGTGTGTGGGAGGTGTTCCCCTGGTGGTGTTGCTGCCCCCGGCCCTCCCAGGGCCCATTAGTGCGGGCGTTCCCCAGTGCCCTGTCCCTTCTCTCCTGCAGCTACTGTTGTTGTGCTGCTGGCAATCCTGCACCTAGGGGCTATGGTCCTGCAGCTGGAATGGGCGGCCTGGGAAATGCGGGCGGTGGGTGGTGGGGCAACTGTTCTATGGCATCCGTGAGTGTGCTGCCGCTTTGCTGGGCCCTGTGCCTGTGTCCCTCCATGGGGGGGGTTCTGTTCCTTGGTGCCCATGGCCCGCTCTGATGGCTGTCTCTTCTCCCTCTGTCCCCTTCAGTGCAAGTCATGATCGTGGAGCGGAGCAGGGGGAGTTGGTGGAGCTCCTGCTGCTCATCCTGGAGTGGCTGCACTGGCTGGACCGCACACAGGTCGAGCGCTTGTGCCGGGAGCGGGGTCACTGGCCGTATTGACCGGGGTTCTGCCCTGGGTATGCCTCTGCTGGCGCTGTTCCCCCTCCTTCTGTTGCCCCATCCCCCTCCCTGCTCTGTTGTTGTTGCCCCCTGTTGCTGATTCCCCATCTTTTAATAAAGGCTTGTGTGTTCCTTTCCTGGTGTGTTGGTGTTGTGCTTTGCTGTGACCTCTCCCCTTGTGCGGGTGCCTCTGGGGGTGTGGGGGGGGGTTGCCTGTGTTGTGTGGGTCCCTTCCCCCCGCCCCTTTCTTTGCTCCCTGTGGACCATGTGCCCTTCCCTGTGTGCTTCTGCTGCCCACTGTGTGTGTGTGGCTCTGCTGTGGGGGTGTGTTGGGGAGGGGAGGCCTGGCAGCGGGTGGTCTGGGCTCTGTGCTGGGGCTGTGTGGAGCCAGCTCCTTTGTAGTGGCTGTCATCCTACCCTCCCACCCCGCCCACGCAAGTCATGGCAGCTGGGGGGTGGGGCTGCGTTGCGTGGCTTCATTTGCCCTCAGTCAGCCATGTTGTGCCGTCTCTGTGCCAGGCGGGGCTTCCCCGCTGTTCCCGGACGACCGTGTACTTGCACGGGTGTTTGCCAGGTGTTTCCCGGGATGGGTGTTTGGATGCTGGGTGTTTGGGCGTTGGGTGTTTGCGGGCCCCTCCACTTTCCTTCCCACAACCCCCGTGGCACTGTCCATGTAAATGTCTCCCTGCTCGGCCCCGCCGGGTGTTCACTGGGTGTGCTCACCCACCCATCCACACCCATCTCCACCCATCGGCGCTGCTGCGCCGTCCGTGTAAAAAAGGCCTTAATGGAAAAGCTGAATCTTTGTCTTCATGGAATTGTTCATGGGTTAGTACCAGCAGTGGGACACAGGGCCTTTTTTCAGTTTGGGTTTGTTTGTTTTTTTCTTTCAGATCCCAAATTTCGGTTCATTTTCTGTTTTCGTTTACAATTCAGTTTCTTTCCCCATTGAAGTCAATGGGAAATTCCAAAAGAGAGCCAAACCAGGGCTAGGATGAAAAAAAAGTACAGTCCTAACCCCACAACCCTGATCCCCTGGGACAGGGAGTTCAACCTCCCCCACCCTCATTCCCAAGGGCCTACTAGCAGCCTTGGAGGGTGGGGGGTGCGGAGCCGCATCCCTAACACCCCCACAGTCATTTCGGAAAAAGGGCTGCACATGCACAAAATGGCCCTGCTGCCATTTTGCACATGAATGCTCAGCAGCATGCTACGTTGAGGAGGCCTGTCCTGCGCCACGCCAGCAGTGTGCTGTCAGGCAGCGTGTCATACCAATGGTGCCTACTGGCACTTCTGGGAGGCCCCAAAAAGCAGTGGCTCCTCACCCTATCCACCAAGGCCCAGTAAGTACATGCCAACTGGCAGGGTCCCAGGGAGTGGGGTTTTTATTTTATTTATTTATTTATTTTATAGATTTGTATCCCGCCCCCTCCTGCAATGCAGCTCGGGGCGGCTGGGGTTGGGGTCCACCTCCACCCTCCAAGGCCAGTATTAATCCCAAGGAAATAGGGATGGGGGAGGTTGGACCCCAGTTCTCCTTCCCATTGAAGTCAATGGGAAAGATACGAAACCGAAAATAGGAATCGTAACGGGCCTGATTTTGTTTATTTATTTATTTTATTTTATTCAACTATTTGATATCCTGTCTCTCCTGCCAAAGGCAGTTCGAGGTGGCTTACAATGAATAAAAATATAAAAATACACAAAACAACATAAACATAAAACATCTAAAAAGGGAGAAGAGGAAAAAAGGGGAGGAAAACATCCCCACCTCCGGAAAAGAGGAGGGAGGGGAAAAATACCCCACCCTTATTTTCATACACTTTGGTTTGGTTTTAAACCAAAACAGTCATTTTCAGACTGTTTCAGTTAAAACCAAAACCGAAATTCCCACCCCTAGTTAATAGCTATCTCTAGTTGGAGATAACCTAGACCAGTGATTCTCAAACTGGGGGGCACGGAAGATATCCTTGGAGGAGGGGGTATGAAGAAACACAACTGGCAAACCCCTAACTCCACTCTGACTGAACCAGAGGGAATTTCCAGAGGGTGTTTTTAAACAAGCTGTTGCCATGCATGGCCACCCAGTAACCACTCATCTGACCACTCATTTGAAGGTGGGGCCCGAGGATATATGCTCCCTTGAGCCACACAGCACCCACTCGTGGCCACTCACAGAGCACTGCAGAAAAATCCAGAATGCCCCGTCTGGGGTGAGTAATAAAAGTAGGTGGCAACGGGTGCCCACGCATTCCCTGCCCACTGGGGTGGTCACCCACACCAGCAAATAGGTCCCCTGCTCAGAGGCACTAGGGTTGAGGACACAGCCTTTGCAAGACACAGGAACTGGCCACGAGTCCCCAGCGTTCATGCTCAGGACATGTTCATTTCAAAGGCCAGCCCGGCGCACTTCCCTCTCCCCAGTGGTTCACGGCAGGGGGAGTGCAAGGCAGCGGCCATGGTAGCCACACTGGAAGCTGCCCATTAGAATCCCTCCCCACTCATTCCACCTGAGTGGCTGGTCTGCAGCTGTGTCACTCAGCGGCCACAGACACCGCCCACCCAAGCCTTGCTTGTTTAAAGACACCCAGAATGATGGGGTTGCACTGGGAAAGGGAGTCAGAGAACAAGGCAGGGAAGAGAGGAGGAAGCAACAGGAGGGTGAGAAGGAGAAAAGGAAAAGAGGGGGAGCAGGGGTATGTGTGTGTGTGTTTTAGGGGGTCCTTAAGACAGAAGGAAGGGCAGGGGGGACAAAAAGTTTGAGAACCACTGCCCTGGGATAGTTAGCTTGTGTCAGCCTCTAGTCCTGGTAGGGGGAAATCCTCTTAAGGTCCATAGGCTTTCCCCATAATCAGTTGCATCAAAGTGCTTTGGCACCGCAGAGCTCTCAGTCCCATTCCTCTACATTTTGATAGCAAAGAACTGGTGCATGCCTTCTACTGCAATTTGGAAGGGTTTTATGAGCCAGGTGTATTAGTGGTCATATTTGTATGGGTCTGTTGAGTTTTAATTCTCTAGTCTCATTTCAGAAGACTTTAATTTCACCCTCATTAAGTATGTGTGAATTTTGTGTGTGTGAGTCTGCATATATTTATCCCTGCCAGTGTTTAGAAAATGACATGCCTCCCTAGCTAACGTACTGTACAGTACTATAAATTCTCACGAATATCACTTATCACCCAGGTGGAAGAATGACCTCTGACTCCCCACCCCCAACACTGGCCACATTTGCCTAATTCCAACAGAATACTAGGGTTGAAATCAATAGCTTTTTAGAACATACAAATACAATTTGGATATTTGTTTCTAGAAACTAATAACCATATTTGGCATCAATGTGAAATTTGTCATTTAGGAACTTTTGGTATTTCGTACAGTAGACCCTTGCCATAACTCGTACTGTTGTAGTGTGGATTTACTTATAATGCAGTCACAACCATAACTCCGGATGCTTTTATTTCCCTTGGAAATAATCTGATTTTAAGTACAATTCATTGTGAGGTCCATCAGAGCAACCCAAAATGTGAGATTTTGCATTTTTCATTATAGCACATAGATTGGTATGAGATGGCCATGGCTGCAGCTCCCAAACATGCTAAATGAGGGTCCACGATCCTTTGTCACTTCAGTTGTTCATTCATTCCTTTACTTCATTCACTTCGGGACTCTAGTATTTTGGTATGTGGTATTTTGTTCACTCCGTTTTCCAATATTTCCAGCTTTTTATGACTTTTCCTGCATTAGGACCACACAGACAAACCAATCAAATTCATATTTAAACATTCAAAAAAATCTACCGGAAAATACCACTGGAGCTGCAAAATACCAAATAACAAAGTAAATTAAGTGAACTAAGTATCAAATGCCAAAATATTGAAGTAGCAGAGTGATGAACAACCAAAGTGAAAACCCAAAACATTTTTTGCGAAATAACAGATCTACCCTCTAAATTTGCCTTACAAAAATAGTCAGTTCAATCAAGTAGGTCAAACTAATCAAATTCAGTATTTGCTTTAAATACTCATTTCAGCTCTTTTTAATTACCTCTACTAAATGTTGTATCACAAATAAGTTTTATATGGGTATAATTTTCAGTAATGCCCAAGCGACTTGGACTTAGGGGTGTGCACCAGGGCCCCCATGTCATCTTTTGTTTTTCATTATCGTTTTTATTATTAAAATGTGTCATTTTCATTTTCGTTAATAACAAAATGTCATTTGTCGTTATTGTTGTTGTTATCGGTATCGGTACCAATTTCAAATGATTTTATTTTTGGTATCTGTATCGATTTCGTGTGCCAATGAAGAATTATTGTCAGAAGCTGAACTCTTTCCCCTTCTCATTGTGATACAGAAAGAACTGCAAACAATAATATATACTGTACACAATATGTAGTTTTATTTATATAATATATATATACAGAATCTAAGCTAAACCTAACCTATGTATAATACAAAATGTTCCTGTCCTATAATATACGATAAAGCAGCCTAGTATCTAAACACACACACAACTAATATCTATATCTATATAACATATGGACAGGAGGAGACAGACAGGGGAAAGGGAAAGGAAAACTCAGAGGTATCTCTCTCTCTCTCTCTCTCTCTCTCTCTCTCTCTCTCTCTCTATATATATACACACACACACAAACACAAGGAATAAGGATTGGGTGGTGGGGAAGGGGAATAAGGAATATATATATATATATGGGAGACTTTCTAGTGCAAGCACCAGCAGCTTCTGCAAATGCACCCTGACAAGCAAGCAGCCCAGCCCTACAACATTAAGGGTTGCAGTGCCTTCCCCCAGAGCCCTCCTGATTGGTTCTGAGATGCAGAGGTATTGAGGAATCACAGGGTGCCATTCAACTGCTGGGATCTGCTTGCGGTGCTCATTGGCCAGAGATACATCCATCAGGTCCTTCCCCTCCCAGTTCAAGTGTTCATCACTGTTTCTGGCTCCGAGAGATCTGTTCCCTCCTGCCCTCTCCACATTTCCCTCCAAAAAAACACCTGCCAGGCAATAATGAAATCAATAACTACTTTTTTATCATTATTGATTTTGTTATTATTTTTTGTCCTTTTCATTATTGCAATAATGAAAACGAAAAAAACAATTTTTGTTTTCGTTATTGATATAATGAAAATGACATGCACACCCCTACTTGGACTACAACATGCAAAAAGTGCTCAGCCAACTCAAACCCTTCACTTCAATGAATACTTCACTGGCAGAATACTTTGAATTGTTAGAAGCCTATGTTTAAATTCCCTTTTTACCTATTCTGTGGTACCACTAATCACCCCAGTGATACCATGTGATAGATCTGTTCAGACAATGAAAATAAAATGCCACCACCAGAGTAAACCAAAGGTAAGAACAGTGCTATTGCTGGGTTTCATAGAGAGATTGCTGACGTTCATGATGTCTGAAAGCACCTTCAGTTCCTGACCTGCCTCCACCAGCATGCCATCTATTTGAATGACCATGTTTTAGCTTCCCTACACAAAGAAACATTCCCTAGAGGTGTGTATTTATTTTTTGTTATTATAATAACAAAAATAAGATATGAATTTTTCATTTCCATTATTGAATAATGAAAATAAAATAACATAATAAAGAAAAAATGGGGTGGGAAATCATTTTGTTATTATGAATTAATAGGAAAGATCTGAAAAGCACATTTTTGGCTTACATACGATTTTGGTGAAACCTGCCAGTATTATGCTCCCAACAGAGAGGATTCTGTGTGCCAAATTTTAGAGAGATTTAATAAAAGGAATATGATCATATAAGCATTCTTTATTGTACAAAATTCTGCATACACATTCCTGGCTGTATCTACTTTGTCTCCCATCTGATTTGAATGAAGCTTGGCAAGGTTATACCCCTCCCTAAGAGTATTATTTCTGTGAATTTGCAGATGGATTGGATAAAAGTTTATTATGTTATAAGCAATTAATGAGCGGGCGGTGGCACTCCACCTCCAGTTGCATCTGATAGCATCGGTTTTCTAGACCCTTTTCAATCTGGGTTCCGCCCCGGCTATGGCACTGAGACGGCGTTGGTGGCCTTGGTAGACGACCTCCACCGGGAGATGGACACAGGATGTTCAACATTTCTCATCCTGCTAGATCTCTCGGCCGCTTTTGATACCGTGGACCATGGGCTGCTATTGAGGCGGTTGCGTAACCTGGGGGGTCTGGACGGGACTGTTCTTGAATGGGTCCGTTCATTCCTCTTGGGGAGGAGCCAGCGGGTGGTGCGGGGGGAGGAGACATCGAGGTCGTGAGAGGGTTCGGGGTGTGTTGTCACCAGTATGCTGCTGATACTCAGCTGTACCGCTCCTTTTCAGCTGACCCAGACCCTGCTGTCTCGTTGCTATCCCAATGTTTGGAGGCCATGGTGGAATGGATGCGGCTGAGCAGACTGAAACTCAACCCCGATAAGACGGAGGTGATGTTGGTGGGGAGAGCGAAGGAGGTAGTGGCCCCCCTGGTTGGGGGGGTTCGCCCTCCTATAGCTCAGCAGGTTCGGAGTCTGGGGGTGATACTGGATGCAGACCTTCGCCTGGAGCGGCAGGTGGAGACAGTCGCTAAGGCTGCCTTCCGCCAGCTGTATCTGGTGCATAGGCTGCGTCCGTTCGTCTCCGGCCCGGACCTGGCCTCCCTCATCCATGCCTTTGTCACCTCGAGGCTAGACTACTGTAACGCGCTCTACGTGGGGCTTCCCTTATTCCTGGTCCGGAGGCTGCAGCTAGTGCAGAATGTGGCAGCTCGTCTCCTTACGGGGAGTTGGGAGCATATTACACCTGTGTTCCAAGCTCTGCACTGGCTGCCGATAGCGTGCCGAGCCAGGTTCAGGGTGTTGGTATTGATCTATAAAGCCCTACACGGTCTGGGCCCCTCATACCTCAGGGACCGCCTCGCCCTCCGTGCCCCAGGGCAGCTCCTTCGGTCTGCCAGGGATGCCTTCTTGGAGGTCCCCCGTGTTAAGCGGGGGGCCACAATGGAGAGGGCATTCTCGGTGGCCGTGCCGTGCCTTTGGAACTCCCTTCTGGAGGAAGCTCGCCTGGCCCCTAGCCTGTTGACATTCCGGCGAAGTTGCAAAACCTGGCTGTTCGCCCAGGCCTTTTGGGAGGGTGGGAGGGTAGGGTGAGGGTTTTTTAGCTCCCCCACCTGATCTACTATTTATTATCTAATTTGTTATTTTTAGCCCTGTTTTAATATTGTTATATTTGATGTTTTAAATTGTTTTTATTATGTTTTTGTTGTTGTAAGCCGCCCCGGGCTGCTTTTGCAGGAGGGGCGGGGTATAAATCCACGAAATAAATAAATAAATAAATAAAATCCATTACTGACTAATATTTTTTTGGTCTATCCATTTTTACATGACATTTGGATAGTTTGTATCGCAGACCTTCCAGATTATCTCTGCCAAAGTGAAGTAAGATTTGATAAAGGGTCCAAATTTTATAAGCAATTGAAGTTTTCCTCTTGAAGACTTGTTATTTAGGTAAATAGCATATGCAGTGCCATTCAGAGACAAGCATGGCAGGGGGGAGAGGGCTGTAGAAGCATGGGGAGCAGCCCAACAGATTGAAAGACAAATTCACTAGCCAATTACTGCATGCTTCCACCTTTACAGGAGGACCAATCAGTGGTGGTTTCAAGGCAGGCATAGACGGTAGATACAAGTTGCTGTTTGGGCCTGCTCTTTGTCTGTGGTTAGTTCTGGCTTTGGTCAGAGCATTTGCTTATTCTTTTCTGGCAGGCTTTTCATGTGTGCACATGCTCACACACGTGCTAGAACTCACTGCGAGAGTTCAGCTAGCTACATAAATCCAATCCCCATGCACCTAGCGTGCTGCCTAACATCCTCCTTCCCCCTCCTGGGGTGTTCTCTGCAAGTTGACAGACAC
The DNA here is from genome assembly GCA_003113815.1 of Sphenodon punctatus. Classification (NCBI taxonomy): domain Eukaryota; kingdom Metazoa; phylum Chordata; class Lepidosauria; order Sphenodontia; family Sphenodontidae; genus Sphenodon; species Sphenodon punctatus. The sequence goes on from QEPC01012832.1 coordinate 208,108, forward strand.
CCCCATGCACCCAGGGTGTCCGCTCAGACTGTAGCCTGTGCCAAACAGAAGAGATGGCAGATATATCCTCTGGCCAATTGGCTTGACATTTCAAAGACACCCTGGCTGGAACAGAAATGCGATAGCCTCTCTTACCACATGCTTCCAGCTTTCAAGGACCAATCCTAGGTTGCTCTCAGGCAGGTATAGAAGGGACATAACTGGGACTTTAGGCAGCAAGGCACAGGGCAGGGGTAAGCATCCCAGCAATCAGGAGACATGGTTCACACATCCAGGCCAGCCAATTGTCATCACAATCACATCCTGCAGCACAGTGACAGAGGACATAAGAGAATCCCTTATTGGCTGTTTCCTAAGCAGATGCTTCCAACTTCCCAGTAACAAGTGAGGGAGAGGGGTTGTGGTGGTCACAGCATAGAATGATATATGGGTAATGTTTCTGCTGGCCAATTGGCATCACAAGCACATCTTGTACCACAGTGAAGAACGTAAGAGAATCCCTGGCATAGATTCATACTCTCTAGATCATGTGTAGGTTTATAACTTTGGGTCTTGTTATCAGATCCTTCTTATATTTGGCATACAGCATCCTGGATATCTGAGATACATTCCTAACAAACTTCATGTAAATAGCATGGAATACAAACATGTTACAGCTGAAAATGCATGTACAAGTAAATTGCTTATGACATTGGGACCCCTTGTGTGATCCTTATGAAATTTGTCATAGATAGTACCCTTAGTATGGGGTATAATTTTGCCATGTTTCATCTAAATCATATGGAAGACAACATTGTTACATCCAGGAATGTGTACACAGAATTTTGTAAAATAACAAATTTCAAATGCTTATAAAATTGAATCCCTGTATCTATTCTTTCTGAAATTTGGCACACTTACTGCTGAAAAATAAAAAAGTTACAGCTTGAAATGTTTTTTCCATTGAAACCAACAAAAGTAAAAAGATCCATAGAATAACAAAATATAATGAAAACGAATGACATTTTATTACCAAACTAAAATGAATAATGAAAACAAAAGAGAGTTACTGTGCACATCCCTAACTCCCCCCATAATGCAGACCTCTCTCACTGCCTCTCATTCCTGTGCCCTGCTCAGTAGCCTCCAACATATTAAGCCATTCTGTTCAACTCCAGTCCAAAGTATGATACTCCTTTTGTGGAAGGAAGGGGGGGATATCTTCTTAGGAGATGAGCAGTCATTAAGAGTTCTTGATATTTGCTGTTTTCTGGCCCAGAAAACAGTTCCAGTCTCCCTTGCGGTGATGAATGGAGTTCATCCCTCAAATAGGCCAGACTATGCTGTGGCTGTGGCAGCAGCAAAGAAAGCTTTCCTCACTGCTGCCATCACATCTGCACACTGCCATCCGGCAGAACTCTTCTGGGTTGTGAATGGCTTTTTGAATCCTTGTGGTCTCCACCTGGAGTTAGTATCATTAGGTGCCTGCTGCAACGAGTTTGCCGCCTACTTTGTAGAAATGGGTAGAAACAGATGTGCGGGTGGCATGGCAGCTCTCTGATCCAGCTCGGGACAGGTATGGCGGAGCCAAACAGACATGCTAGCCCAGGTTGGCCCACCTTGGCCTGTGCGGGCAGTCCTTAGCCCAGGCTGGAACCTCAGTGATTTTCTGAGGATGAAGCCTGGGCTAGCCCCTTACCCGCCCTAGGGCAGTCCTGGGTTAACATCTGGCAGTGCCTAAACATGGATCCCGGGCCACAGCAGGCCACCATCACCTTTTTTTTTTTTTTACCCAGTCGCTTGTAATTGGCTCAACTTGGGAACTGCTAGATTGAATGCAGAGTCAGAAGTTGGGGAGGTTCAGTCTTGTCTGGTTACTTGGATCAGTTTAAATTATTGTCGCCAACTGATGCAGAGGTTGTGCTTGGAACAATGCGAGCAACTATTTGTGAATCAAATCCTTGCCCATCCTGACAGGTGAAAGATAGTCAAAAGACATTGGGGCTCTTGTTCGCTGAGCTTGCCAATACCTCTCTTTGAGAGGACAAGGTGCCAGGTGGTCTCAAAACTGCAGTTATCCAGACGCTACACAAGAAACCAACTCCTGACGTTAACTCCCCTGTAAGCTATCCCCCTGTCTCTAACCTTCCCTTTTAAGGAAGGTTATTGAACGAGTGGTCACCGTGTCGTTTCAGGCACATCAGGGTGCTATTGGATTCCTGGACCTGTGTAAGTCAGGATTTCATCCTGGACATGGCACCGAGATTGCACTTGTGGCCTTAGTCAATGATCTTTGCTTGGAAATCGACAAAAGCAATTATAACCTGTTGATTTTTGTTAGATCTTTTGGCAGCTTTGATACAGTTGATTGCAGGGTGTTTCTGTCACAGCTGCGCGAGTAAGTTGGACTGCTCTTGAGTGGTTCTGTTCATTCTTGTCAGGGAGGTCCCAGCGGGTGGTGATGGGGGGGTGGCTCGTCATCTCCTCAGGAGTTTCCCTGTGGGTTCCCACAGGGTTCCATCTTGTCTCCCCTTTTGCTGTGTATCTGAGGCCACTGGGTGATATCTTATCGGTTTGGAGTGAAGCACCATCAATATGCTAATGACACCCAACTCTTGCTCTCTTTTTCATTCAACCCAGGCCCTACAGTCTTGGTGTTTGTTTACCCAGTGTCTAGCTGCATCACAGTTATAGCATCTTCAAAGAGACAAAGTTTCATTAATTCCATATGAGTATATCCCATTCTGTTACAGGGTAATCATTTAATGAAAGCCAAAATTCGGTGGCTTCATTATCTAAAATAAATATGATTATAGGCTGTGGGCTCAGGTAATTCCTTCAAGCAAGATTTCACTCTTTTTTTTTTTTAATCTGGCCCCAAACTCCCTCAACTATAAGAACTTATTCCACTCTGAAGCAAAAACAATACCTATAACTTAGGCCCTTTTCTAAAGACCGCAGGTGCGTTGGGGAATGGGTGGGCGGCGCATGGGGGAGCGTTCTCACGGACCCCCACCCATCTCCACGCACGGAGCATTGGGCATTGTCATCCATTGCTCCATGCGTGGGTGATGAGTGGAGGTGGGTGGAGCACAGAAGCGCACACGCACCGCCACCCACCACCTGCGGCGTTCCCACAAGCACCCTCCGATCCCCCCGTGCCCACCGTGGTTTTCACATGCCCCCCCCCCACCTACACACATGTGTGAAGTGGGGGACGTCCATGTGAAAACGGCCTTACTTTCTTACTTCAGTGCCACTTTGTAACCTTTAGTCCTTTCCTTCCTCCTTCCTACTTTGGGCTACAAGGGTATAAAACCTGTAATTAACAACTTCTTTATTGCCTCCGCAATAGTAATTGCCATGTATAGCCTTGAGGAGCTCAGAATAAAAAAAATGTTTTTCCTCCCCCTGCCCCCAATATTTAACTAGCACTCTGTAGTTATTAGAATCTTGCCGACACTTCACCTTTCACAAGAACCTTGTGATAAAAGTGCAATCCCCATACAGTGACCTCTGCATGCAGCAATCAATACTTATGCTGCTGTAATATTTCCACTTGCTGTTGCAAAGCAGTCTCACACACACACACACACACACACACACACACACACAAAACCAGGCTGGGAAGAGATTAGATTATCAATTATCATGAAACTGTATGCGACTTCAAAGGGTTACAGAGCAGGGGAAACCATAGTTTATCAGGACTCTAAGCGTCCTACAATTATCTCTCATGTCACCCAGATGTAGAGCAGTAGTTGGGGGAATAACTTGGGTCTGTGGTGAGAGACAGGGCCTGGTGTAAAAAATATAAAAGCAGCATTTTCTTTGGAACATGAATCATTGGTTTTGGGTCAGATATTGACAAAAGTAGGCTCTCGAATGTGTTAGCCATGCACAGCTCAATCCAACGTACTCGTGTATCTGTGTGGTGTGAGCATTTTATCGATAAGTAGACATTGAATGCTTGCTTTCTCTCTGAAACTTCAATTTTTACATAGGTCAACAGATTGTTAATAGTCTGTCAAAGAATGATGCATTGATAGTCAGTAAAACTGCAAGATGTTTGCCCTCAGTTGTTCCCAGAAACATAATGACTACAAGTTCACACAGGAAAACAGCTTCACAAGACAAGGCAAACAGAAGTTTTGATATCAAACTTCAGCTGCTGACATCACTTCCTGATGTGACGTGGCATTTTTGCTTTGTGTTGTTTTCCAGTGAGATCAGTGAGACTCTGGATTGACCTGTGGTATCTTTAAGCTGGGAACAATGGAAAATGAATGCAATGTTTATTAATACATTGAAAAGACCTCTGGCTATGCAGAGAGCCAAATACAAACAATTAAATCAACCTGTAGTCACAAGTTTGGTTAATGAGCAACTTTCTGGTACAGGACATCTTATACTATACCAAATAAGTTCAATTTTCTAATTCCATAGAAGGGTTATGTATGTTCAATTATAATGCCCTCTACTACTCCCAATATAAACACCATGATTTACAAACAACTGACTCTGGATTAGCCCATTTAAGCCCTGCACTAGGGAAATGCCAAAATGGTATTACGGTTTGTGGATCATGGCCTAAATATTTAACATGCATTTGCATGTGCACAAGCACAAATATTAGTCATGCAGTACCATTTTAGCTGCCCTAAACTATTAAGAACCTAATAAGTGTCAGACCAATGGTCAGTCTAGCTCAGCATCCTATTTCCAACAGTGCCCAACTTCAGAGGCTTCGGAAAAGCACACAACAGGTCATACTGGAGTGATCTTTTCCTGCTGCTATTTGTTCCCAGCCCCCAGCTTGACCAATACCTATTTATGGACCTATCTTCTAAGAACTTATCCTAGCCCTTTTTAGTCCCAATTGAGCTATTGGTCTTCACAATATCCCCTAGACATGAGTTTCACAGGGTAATTGTACGTTAAGTAAAAAAAGGTGCTTACTTTTATTTGTTTTCTGTTGTTTCTGCACGCTTTCCACAGGAATAGGAATGCGTCGTAATAATTCTGATCATTTACATGGCACAGAAAGATCTCAAAGTTCTTCATAATTATTTATTGAGACATTCGTGTTTGTTAGACCACAAAGGACTGAGCCACATTGTGAGTTAGATAAGAGGAAATATTAGACATAGGTCCCTATTTCTAAAATGAAAAATTTCCACCAGTATTTATGTTTTCAAGTTTTTTAATTTTTCTGGGGGGAAATTAAGTCTTTCATTATTTAACCCCTTACTCTCTGCCTTTCCCCAGACACACTTTTTAATAACAAAATGGGGGGGGGGAATAAGAAGGGGGAGGAAAAAGATAGAAAAGGGGGAAAGCAGGGGGAAGAGAAAGTGGGGAAACACAAAACCCACTAAAACTTAGTTTTCCTTTTAAAACAAAAAAAAAGTCAGTTGCTTAGTTGTTTTTCTTTTCCAAAATCAGAAATATTTTTAAATGAAAATTTCAAGAACACCAACATTTTTCATGTGACACAACACTTTTGGGACTAGCTCCCATGGAATGGCGCAGACCTTCATTTTACCTCCTACCATTAAAGCTTTCCAGTTGTCCACTGGACTCTAGGAGGGCAAAAGCCTATTGGTGAATATAAAATCAAATTCAATCCTATGAAAAGCTCCACAGCTCCTTCTCCCTTTGTCAATCTATCATCATCCAAGTTTCTACCTTGTTCTTTCCAAACAAGTGTACTTAGCCTTTAACCAAGATATTTATCTTGAAATTATAGTGCAAAATTCCGACCCGGTGTACATGGGTGCTACTCTGTAAATTCTCTTATAATTGGTCTGGATTTAGTATGTAGTCTAGAACTTGTAGGGACTTGTATATAACTACTGACTGTACAAGTGCCAGGTATACTGCTGGTGCTATATAAATAAATCAAGAATATCAATAATCAATAATCAATACATAATCAATTACTAAGTAATTACTAAGTAATAAGTAATAGGTAATAATTAGGCAGCAAATGGACAGACAGGACACTGTAGTATAAATCTCAGCAAGGAATGAAACTTGAGAGATTATGGGGTGGTTATATTTATACTATCATGTTTATACTCCAGTTTGAGTGGCAGAAGATCCATACAGAGTCCTTTCTTCTCAGTTTGCATTTGGATTTTATCCCTATTCTGTTCGAAATGCAAACATGGAAGAGATGTTTCTCTAGTAATTCAGAAGAGGAAAACATTTTAATGTGTGTTTGCATTCCGACTAGAGCTACAGCGAGTAGCACATCTGTTACCTGTGGGTAATACCCACATTTTCTTGCACCCGATGGGGTACCCAGTCCCCCAACAGATACCCAAAAATGCAGGTATTGCTGGGGTGTCCCAAGACACTGATCCTGGCACCTGTGGCTTCCCAGGCTGACTCACCTCACTGCCAAACTGCTACTCCTCCAATCCTGGTTGTTGCTCCCTGCTCCTCCCCAGTTCACATGCTGCTCAGCTGAGCTGGGGACTTCCCCATTCTGCTTTTTCTGAGTGGGGAGGGGGAGTGAGGAGGCCTCTTCCCATGTGTGTGCACTGTCCTAATGGGTCCCCCATTCCCAGGAGGACCCATATCAGAGGTGTGCATGGGTTCTGCGTGCACCCCCGTTTTGGGGCCCCCTGGGAACAGATGACCCATTGGGGAGTGCATGCAGGTGGGAAGATGCCTCCTCACACACACCCCTTTAGAAAAGCCAGGCGGGGCAGTTCCCAGCTCAGTTGAGCAGCGTGTGGGCCAAGGAGGATCAGCAAGCAGTGACTGAACTGGAGGAGCAGCAGCCTGGCAATGAGGAGAGTTATCCCAGAGTGTTGGATAGCCCATCTAGTAGCATTCAGGTATTAATTGGTTTTTGGTGCCCAAATGCAACCGGGGTGAGTCGGGTACCCACTTGCCAGGTACCCAGTTGCGGCTCTAATTCAGACCAAAGCACAAAATGTATTAACAGTTAGCCTCTGTTTAAAAATTCTCATTCATATTTTTTATAAAGAATATGCTAAGATTCAATGTGTGGGTTTCCTTGAAATGTATGATAGTGGACCTAATCTTCAGTGATGTCATGATGCAGATGTCATGATGTAATTTCCTGCGGGGAAAAGTGCAGCTAATCAGTTAAGCCCATTTAGGAATTAACCAGAGCATCTTATTGTCTGATTAAATTCTTGAAAGGCTGTCAGTGTGAAAGGCTGTCAGTGTGCTTTTGCTGTTTACCCAGGATATATACTGATTATGTCATGTGTACTTAAGATAACAAAAGGGGAATGTTTCTAGTTTGTAAAATATTTTTCCAAATTATTTCTCATGTGGAAATGCTGCCTGCCCTTCCTTTGAGTGTATGTACTTTATTTCTCCACTCTATGTACAGGCTACAGAAAGGGGTAGTCTGTACGTGTGCATACACCACCACCTTCATACACATTACAGTGCCTGTACTGCCTGGCTCGATAGAGCATTCCCTTACTTGGCGTTCCAAATTATTTTGCAAGTAATTTGGAATACTTGTTGCATGTAACCAGGGACAGATTGACTCTGAGCTTGAAAGATTACAGCCAGGAGTTTTGCATTTTGAGGGGGCCTTGAAAATATCTTCCTCTCTCCTGCACCATTGGCTATAGGTTCCCTCTTTTTTCCTTTCTTTTCCCTCTCTCACAGGCCAGAGGTGCAGGCAGCCCATTCTCTTTGGAAAGCACGAGCTCTGACTCCACAAAGCTTCACGGTCAACTCACACGTAACTCTGCTAACTCCGATGTTGACGGAGCCCTGAAAGCTGTATAATAAGCTGTTGATTCCCAGATCACTGTTGCGTGTGAGTGAGACACTCCAATTTCCAGCCCTGCTTTAAACTTGGATCTGACAAATGCATCAGATGTAAACATCAGATCAGAGTTTAAAGCAGAGCTGGAAATCGGAGTGCCTCACTCACACACAACATTGATCCGTGGATCATCCGGGGCTGTTTATACAGCTTCCAGGGCCCTCCAGACATCGGAGTTTAGCAGAGTTACATGTGAAGTCACCCTCAGAATAGGCAGCAGTAAGAGTGCCGTCCCAAAGCAAACAGGGAAGAGAAGCCTGTGGAGGCTTCTGCTGCTGCTGGAGGAGGGGGAGAGGCAGAGAATGGCCAAGGGAGTCCTGGGGGGGAGGGGGGGGAGACTGGCCAGTACCAGCCCTGTTTCTGTTTATACAGAGTTCTATAGTTATTATATGTGGGAGGAGGGAGCGTCCCTTAATTCAGAGTCTTAACAGCTCCATAGAACATAATGGATGCCCCTTATTTTGAATACCACAGCTCCATTTAACATAATGGTCATCCCCTATTTCAGTATTTCTCAGCTCTGTAGCATCACTTATTTTTGACATGTTGATCTAGCAGCTCTAGCTGCCACACACAGTCAGCTCAACCCAAGCTGAAATTTGAGCCCACTCCTGCTGTCCCTCCTTTCCAGGCTGTATGGGAGTGGAAAAAATAAGCAGGACTAAACTGGTCTCTGATTGGCCAGGTGGTAAACCCTTCCCCTTCCTCATCCTTCTCAGAAGGCAATGCAAGGAAATGGCAAGTCTTTGCAGTCCACACCAACCTCCTATCATCTTCTGTAGAAGACTCCTGCAGATTGTCTTCCTTCCTCATATGCAGTTTATTTACTAAGTAACAAAACCACTACCAAATAGTGCACATACAATCCAGGGCCTCTTTCCTGAGGTGAGCCCCTTCCTGGGTTCACAGCCCCTGGGACTTCTTTTGTGGCTTCTTTCTTCTGGCCTCCTTCTGTGAGGTGAGTCACTACCCCTAAGCTCCCAGCCTTTCCTCTCAGAGAGGGGAGCTGCTCTCTGATACTGCGTTCACCCATCCCTAACTGCTCTCTGATAGTGCTTCCAGACACTGCACTTCCAACTAAATCCCTCTTCAGGGCTGGATTTCGAGCTCTGACAATTGGACGAAAAAAAGCCGCTGGATGCAGCTGATTCCTCTTTCAAGCAAGTGCCCACATGCACAGCGCACCATAAGATTCCCCGCCGGGAGATTGAGCACCACAGTAATGTGTCCAAGTGGCCTTTGCTGTGTAAAGTTCTGCACGTGACAGTCTATAGCAGGAGTAGTCAAACTGTCCCTCAGGAGCCACATGAGGATCTTGGGCATTTCAAATGCAGCTCTTGGCCAGGGCTGGGCCTGGGTCATGCTCTCTTAACAGTGCTGTGCCCAACACTTTACTACACCCAAGTCTTGGGTGTCCACCTGTATGTAGGCTGTCTTGTGACTTTCAGCTATACAAAGATTTTGTATGCAGCATCTTGGGTTAGGAATTTTGCCCACCCTGGTCTATCAGAACAAATTTATTTATATACTTGTTTATTTAATTATTTGTTTGTTTATTAAAATGTATATCCCCACCCTTCCCCAAAGACTCAGGCTGGTTTACCAAAACAAAAGTACAAAAAAAAAAAAGAGTAAAAATACAAACCAAAACAATAAAATCCACTAACAATTCCTATCCTCTCCCTCAAAAAAACCACCCCACCCAACCTGCCCAATAATAATATTATTTATATAGCGTTCCCCTGCCTTACATGTCACTCGGAGCACTTCACAAAGTATAAAACAATATAAATAGTATAAAACAATTTTAAACAATTCAAACCAATTTAAAACAATCATAAAATACTTTAAAATAGGGAAAGGAAAAATGGAGGACAGAGTACTTTGAAGGAACCAGCAGTGGATCCTAAAAGCACCTAGAAAATAAACATATTTTCAGGTGCTTTTTAAAGGTAAGGAGGAGGGAGGAACTGAGACGGACATCCAGGGAGCGAGTTCCACACCAAGGGGCCCGCCACTCCCTGACTTAAGGCATGATTGTGGAACCCCAAACAGCTGGTGGTTCCTGAGCGTAGATACCCATCGGTGTGAGACTCCAGAAGTAGGTCTCAAATATAGCCAGGGCCTAAACCATTCAGGGCCCTAAAGACCAGCAGTACAATCTTAAACTCAGGGTGATTTCAGAAGTGATGTGGTGAATGTCCACCACAGTCAACCTCAGTCAAACACGGGGGTGTGTGAAAGCACCGTGCATGTCTGTTTGCTCGCATCCAGATGTTCACCACAGTCAAACGCAGCAAGGGGTGAAGCTAACCATGGGTATTTTCAGACGTTACGGGGCCCTTTGGCCCCGTACCGTAACGAACGTCTTCGTTCCCCGCCGGGGTCACCCCGGCACGGCCCAACAGACGTGCCGGGGGGATCCCGGCGGGGAAAGTGGGAGGAGCTGGGGCCGCGCGGCGCAACGTGCGGCCGCACGGCCCCGCCCCCTCCACGCACCCCGCCGCCCGCCCTCCGAGGAGACGGGCGGGCGGCGGGGCCAATGCGGCCGCCGCGTCTGGCCGATCGTGCCACGGCCCGGGATCCCGCCGGGGATCCCGGCCCGTGGCACGCGACCAGACGTTACTTTTTGTTCGCCACGGCCCGCGGTCCATTTGACCACGCTTCCCGGGACCTTCCCCCGGCTAGCCCGGGAAGCGTGGTTCAAATTGACCCCGTCTGCAGATTCAGCGTGGCCAACATCTGGCGCACGCTGTGCAGACGTGCAGGGGCCTTTCGCCCCGCTGCGGGGTTCACCGTGGTTCAGTGTGGTTCAGCGTGATCTCGTCACGTCTGAAATCACCCCATGCTTCGTGAGGTCAGGGCGGGAGGAGGTCCAGAAGTGTGGTGAATGGTCACCACAGCAGGGGTGAATGAAAAGTAACTTCTGAATGGAAACCCGCAGTCGCGGTGGAAGGAATTGACCCCAGCTGCGGTGTATTCTGGGGCTCGAACCGCAGTCCACGTCTCCACTGCATGTCTGTTGTGTTCCCCCAGCCCATGTTCTCTCTGATTGCCCCTGGGCGGTGGTCACGATCCTGTCACTTCTGTTGGGGCCGCACGTGTCACCACAACCCGCGGTGAATCCATTCACACCGGGGTGGGATTCACTGTGGTGAATTGGAATGCGTCACTTCTGAAATCACCCTCAGTCTATCATGCCACAGGCAGACAATGCAAAGAATGTAGGGCAGACGTAATATGATCACGGCTGCCTAAACCAGTAATCAGCTATGCTGCCACATTCTGAACAAGCTGCAAGCAACAGATAAGCACTGTCGGTAGCTCATAGAAAAGGGAATTACAAAAATCAAGTCTCATAGTCACCAGGGCATGGGTGACTGTGGCAAGGTCAGCCTGGGATAAATAAGGGTGTAATTTATGCACATTGCATAGTTGAAAAAAGCATTTCCAAACCACGTCTGACACCTGGGTTGTAGTTGTATGCCCAAGTTCTTTACCTGGCTCCCTATCTCCACCCAGACCCCATCCACATTCAGGGGCCCAAGGAAGGCAAGGGCATCCTCATATCAGCTGCCCCTTTCCACCAACATCACCTGTCTTCTCTGGATTGAGCACTAGGTAGGTCCAATGCATCCAGATAGTTATATCATTCAGGCATTCCTCCAAGACAGAGATCGAGTTGGCAGGACTTATGGGGCAAGAGATATACAGCTGTGTATCATCAGTGTACTGATGATATTCAACCCCATGCTTAATCATGACATCCCTAAAGGGCTGCATGTATACATTGAACAACATGGACAAAAAAACAGAACCGTGAGGAACACTACAATTCAGGCCCCTCAGGGATGACGCATATCCATCCATCACCAGCGATTGGCTCCTCCCTTCCAGGTATGCTCTGCTAAAAAGAAAGAAGAAAAGAACTTTTACACTGCCTCTGGAAAATGCTCAAGCTCAGGCCCTGGTGGACCTCTGGGCAAGGGAGTTCCATAATACTGAGGCAACAACTGAAAATGCCTCTCTGCAGGTCCTTGCCGTATGGACAAGGTTGGCTGGTGGTACCCACAGGACAGCATGCCTGGCCGACTACAGGGATCACAGTGGAGCATGGAAGGAGAGGCAGTCTTTCAGATATATGTGTCCCAAGATGTTTAGGGCTTTAAAAGGTCAAAAACAGCACCTTGAATTGTGCCCAGAAAGCTATAGGAAGCTAGTGCAGACTATAGAATACACGTGTGATGTGCTTACAGCGACCCACCCCTGAAAGGAGCCGGGCCGCCACATTCTGCACCAGCTGCAGCTTCCAAACAGTCACCAAGGACAGCTCCACATACATACAGTGCATTGCAGTAATCTAGCCTTCAGGTTATTTATGAAAACATGGATGATGGTTATCAGATCTTAGTCAGGAAGAAAAAGCCACAGGCTTCTCACCAGATGGAGTTGGTGAAAAGTGCTTCTGCCCACCACCGCAACCTGATGATCCAGGCACAGCAGAGGTTCCAGAAACACTCCAAGGCTGCAAACCTGAGAATTTGAAGGCACCAGACCCCCTCAGTAACCGGGGCCCCAATCCCCTTCAGATCACAAGGTCAGCCAGCCATCATCGCTTAAGTCTTGTCTGGATTCAGCTTCAATTGACTCATCCTCATCCAGTCCCCAACAGCAGTCAGACACCAGGAAAGCACCAAGACTGCAGGACCTGGGTCAGATAAAAAAAGAGAAGTAGAGCTGGGTGTCATCAGCATACTGATGGCACCTCACTCCAAACCTCTGGATAATCTCACCCAGTGGATTCAGCTACACATTATACAAGAGAGGGTATAGAACAGAACCATGCAGGAAACCACAAGGGAGGCCCCGAGGGGATGATGAGCAATCTCCTATCACCACCCACTGGGACCTCCCTGAAAGGAACAAATGTAACCACTCAAGAGCAGTCCCACGCACCCCTGCCAGGTCTCACAGATGTGTCAATCAAGCATATCAAAAGCTACTGAAAGATCTAACATGATCAACAGTAGGGAGGGGAATATCGGTATTGGATTAATCCGATACACCCAATAATTGGGTGTATCAGATTAATCCGATAATCTGATAATCACCGGTATTGGTGTACCGGATTTTTAACAACGGCTGCTTTACCAGGTTTTTTTACATTGCAGCCACTGAAATAAATAGCCGCAATGTAAAAAAAACAGTAACGTGGCCAATGTTAAAAATCCGATATGCCAATACCGGTAAATCCGGTACTGGGGAGATCCGATACCGGTAAATCTGGTATCTGGTATTCTCCCCAGTGTCCCACCCCTAATCAACAGTGCACAGTTCCCTCTGTCAATCTCCAGGCATAGATAATCGACCAAGGCCACAAGTGCAGTCTTTGTGCTATTCCCCAGACAAAAACCTGTCTGAAATGGGTCCAGGAATCTGAAAAGATCAAGATAAACCTGAAGCTGCTGAGCAACCACCCATTCAATAACAAGCTGATAGCTGGCCGGGGAGTCAGCGTCCAAAGATAGTTTCTTAAGCAGGGGCTGGGCCATTGCAGTTTTAAGGGTGTCTGCTGTGCAGTGCAGCGGTCGGTATGCCAGCAGATTCCCCAGTCTATCCCCGGCACAAGGTGGACACATTCTATCTTGAGAGAGTTAGACACAGGATACCTTCGAAAGACCAAGGTGTCTATACAGATCACTGCCACACCACCCCCACAGCCCCAGATCCTAGGCTGATGCTGTGCCGAATACCCGGTTGGCACCATCTGGGACAATATCGATCCAGATGCCTCATCCAGCCAGGTCTCTGTAATGCATATAAGGTCAGTGGCCAGGCTCATCCTGAATAAGATCGAAGTTGGTTGATGTTTTGTTTGCCACTGGCCTTACATTAGGCAGCATCAACTTTAGATCAAACACACACAAAAAAACCCTTTAGATAAAGAGCCCCACTGGCCTCAACCCCAAAGCATCCCAAGACAGGAGACGAACAGAACACAGGAACAGACACAAGGTGCCTCTCCCAATGCCTCAATAGTATTTCTTTCCCCACACACCTGCCATACTTCCCCATGCCCAACACGAAGCCAGTTGGTCCAATGACTGCTCCACTTTCCACCTCCCCCAATGAGGCCGCCCTCCAGCTCCTGATAACTAATACCCACCCCCAATCACAAGAACCCTCAGAGAACCGACAGGACCTTTGGGATAAGAGTAGCCAGAGATTATGTTCTGAGCCCAGCATACCCAAAGGGAGAATGGCGGTAGAGGCAGGAGGAATCCAGTCTCTCAATCCAACCTCCCCATTCTCTTCCGCTAACCCATCCCAAATATCAGATTTACTTCAAATTCAAACACACTATTGTTTATGTGCAGAAAATGTCTGGTTGGAGAAGACTGATATATTCACACCTGTTCCCTAAATGCTCATATTTACAAATTTCAGTTATTTAATTGTTTGTTGTACAGTCGTTTTCAGTGCCTTTTACACACCATATACTGGTGTTTGAAGTTTTGAAAGGAAAGAATTATTCAAATAAAGAAAGCATGTTTCTAGGATTGCATGGGGATAAAATGGAGTGAATATTATTTTCTATTTTGGTCACTAGTCTGGAACGCTGCAATAAAGTTAAAGGCAGAACTGCTCCCCATTATTATAAACAGGGAACTGCTGAAGCCCCAATATTGAAGAAACCACTTGAACTACAGTTCCAAAAATGTATCCATGGCTTATATTTGTGGGGACTGTCATATGTGCAAAGTTTGAAGAGGATCCAGCCAGAAAATCAAAAGTTATAACTGTTTAAATTTTAATTGGTTGTGGTCAAAATGCACAGCATCCTGACGATTTTGAATCATCAAGATCTCCTCCTCTCGATGGGCTGAGCCCCCAGATTTCACAGCCTTGGAGCTTGAGATCTAGATCAAGTGCTGGTGTAGTGTGATAATGATTGGTGCAGCCAAAAATGAGTTATTAAACATTTAAAAAATCAGCTCTGCTGGCTGGCACACACACAGTCGAGCAGCCACTGACCGCCATTTGTGCTGTTAGAAAAAAAACAGCATAAGGAAAGTCACGTGACTTTTCATACGGAGTCAAAAGTCTGCAACATTTCATACGGAGTCAAAAGTACAGAGTGAAAAGTTGCAGACTTTTCACACGGAGTCAAAAGTATGGAATTAAAAGCTGCAGACTCTGTGAAAACATGCAGACTTTTCATACGGAGTCAAAAGTCTGCAACTTTTCATATGGAGTGAAAAGTTGCAGACTTTTCGGAGTAAAAAGTAGAAGTGAGGGCAGATGAAACTGACTAGAGATGCCTCTTGCTGGCTTTCTGAGGCCACATTCACATCTGCGGTGGTGGTGGCGGCGGCAGAGAGAGCGGCGAGGGAAGACGCGGCAGCAGGGAGGAGCCAGATGACAGGAAAAGAGCTGGTGCAAACGGGGATCTGCCATGGCTTTTCTCGCACGTCAGGGTGCAAAATCATGCCCTGACATGCGCAAGAGAAGCCACGGCAGATCCCCATTCACACCGGCTCTTTTCCTGTCATCTGGCTCCTCCCCACTGCCACATCTTCCCTCGCTGCTGTCTCTGCCACCACCGCCACCACAGATGTGAATGCGACCTCAGAAAGGCAAGAGGGTTATTGACATGAAACTGACTAAAGCTTAAAGTCTTTGTGACAGAGCTGACTCCTGATAAAGTTATGTGATTGTAAAAAACAGAGTCACATAACTTTCCTTATGCTGATTTTTGATGGTCAGCGGCTGATCAACTGCACATGCACCAGCCAGCAGACACACTACACCAGCACTTGATCTAGATCTCATGCTCCAAGGCTGTGGTATCTAGGGGCTCAACTCATCCACAGGAGGAGATATGGATCACTCAAAATCCTCCCCATGGAGTCACGCAACTTTTCATACAGAGTGAAAAGTATGGAGCTAGGCAAGAGGGTAATTGACATGAAACTGACTAGAGCATCCTTTTACTGGCTTTCTAAGGCAAGTGGGTAATTAACACAAAACTGACTAGAACTTAAAGTCTTTGTGACAGAGCTGGCTCCTGATAAAGTTACATGATTTTAAAAAGCAGTCACGTAACTTTCCTTATGCTGTTTTTTGGTGGTCAGCGGCTGCTCGACTGTGCATGTGTCAGCCAGCAGAACTGATTTTAATGTTTAATAACTTGTTTTTGGCTGCACCAATCATTATCACACTCCACCTGCACTTCATCTAGATTTCATGCTCCAAGGCTACAGACCCAAAGACCCAGCTTTGCAGACCCAAAAACAGTAGCCCGGGGGGGCGGGGGGGGGGAATTGTGGGAAGGATAGGAGGTCTCTGTACCTCCCCTGTGTCCCCCTCACTCTGCCCTCCATTTCCCCTTGGCAGAGCTGCCATCAGTGGAGTAATTTGGGTTCAATGTTTGGCCGTTGAGGGCGACATTGTGCCTCATCATCCTCAGTGCAGCCATATGGTGCCCACAGTACAGCCCCCCTGGTGCTTCTGCCCAGAACCTGTCCTAACCTTGCTTCCATTCTGCCCCTCTGAACTCCAACAGCTTCCCCATCCTGGGGCTTGAACTTGCAGTGCAGAATATCCCTGCCTAATTGCGTCTCCTCCCCTTCCTTCTGAGTGGCATCAATGGCTGTTGGGGAAGGGGTAGCAATTCTGTAGCGGATTACAAAAATGAATGGGGGGGGAGAAGTTCTGTAGGTTCATCTCCACCCCCACCCCTTTCCTTCCCCATAGCATCACACCCATAGCTGCCCCCTTGTGCTGGGGAAGCAGCTATGGGTATTTTAATCAATAACTAAACTTTCACATGTTTCCATTATTAAACTTTAATTTATTATCATAATTCGACAAGGAACAATTTTTTCAGAGTGCATTAAGTCTGTTTCTACAGAACTTCATTCTGTACAACAAATTGTATAATGTTGGCTACACTCACATTCTTAACTTCATTGTATGAACTGTATACAATTTGTATACATGTAAATAACCGACTTGATGCACTCTGGAAAAAAAAAAATCATTGTCGAATTATGATAATAAATTAAAGTTTAATAATGGGAAAATGTGAAAGTTTAGTTATTGATTAAAATGAATAAAAGTATGTATGGTAAGGAATTAAGTATATATATTACATGTATGTTAATGTCCTAAAATATTAAACATTGCTCAAATTCTGAAATAATGTCTATGTTTTTTGGCATTTATGTTTTGTTGCAATGTATGGAGTGGAAAGTTATTTGAATTGTAATTGTACTGAGTTTGTGGGGGTTTTTGTATTTTAAGAAAACGCTTGTGCATTTAAGGTTTTTTTAAACTGTTAAGTTTTTTGTTTTGGCTTATTTCTTGGTTTTGTGGGATATGATATATGAGGAGATTAATATATGAGTTGTAGCACAACTTTTAAGTGAGTTGTGTAATTACGTTAACTGAATAGCACTAGGGATGATAGGAAGAGGAGGGAGGTCTTGGGTCATGGAGATAAGGTGACAGATAGGTGTAGGGGGTGAGGGATCAGTTTGGGGTAGTGGGGGGATCACAGGTACGAGTGGGAGATGGGGCTAAGTGGGGGGTTGGAGATGTTTTGTTGGGG
>QEPC01012832.1:279131-412711 GCA_003113815.1 Sphenodon punctatus
CTGTTCGCCCAGGCCTTTGGGAGGGAGGGAGGGTAGGGTGAGGTGTTTTAGCTCCCCCACTTATTTTGTTATTTTATTTTGTTTATTATATTTATGACTTTAGCCCTGTTTTAATATTTTAATAAGTACTATTATTATTATGAGTGTTGTAAATGGTTTTTATTGTTTTAAATTGTTGGAAGCCGCCCCGGGCTGCGTAGCAGGAGGGGCGGGGTATAAATTTGTTAAATAAATAAATAAATAAATAAACACTGAAAAAGTGAGCTCAGTGGATGGAAGAAGATGATCATGCTCTCAAGGACAAAGGACAGATCTGACATAGGTTCCTTTACTTCCCTCCATCTTAATACACTTCTTAAGTATCGCAATTCCCAACTCCAGTTTTTAAAAATTTTCAGAGTGGCTGATGGTGAGGGAAAAGGTTCCCCCTTGCCTTTATTTAAAAGTGTCCTTGCATAGGGTGTAGCCCAGCATTAAAAGGGGGTAGCAGAAATGTTATAAAGCTTTGGAGTGAGGTGCCATCAATGTACTGATGACACCCAACTCTACCTCTCTTTTTCTTCTGATGCAGATCCCACAGTGTTGGTGCTTTCCCAATACCTAGCGGCTATTGGGGACTGGATGAGGGAGAGCCAATTAAAGCTGAATCCAGACAAGACAAATGATGATGGTTGGCCGATCTTGTGACCTGGAAGGGGTTGAGACCTCTGTTATTGAGGGAGTCCATCCCCCTCTAGTTACTCAGGTTCATAGCCTTGGGATATGGACCATATGCCGTGCCTGGATTGTCAGCTTGTGGCAGTGGACAGGAGCAGTGCCTTTCACCAACTCCATATGCTGAGAAGGATGAGGTCTTTTCTTTCTAACTCAGATCTGGCCACCATCATTCATGCTTTCATTACCTCAAGGCTAGACTACTGCAATCTACTCTACATGGGGCTGCCCTTGGTGATTGTTTGAAAGCTGCAGTTGGTGCCGACTGCGGTGGCCCAATTCCTTTCTGGAGTGAGTCACCATGAGCACATTACACCTATGCTCTATAGTCTGCACTGGCTGCCTATAGCTTTCTGGGCACAACCAAAGGTGCTGGTTCTGACTTTTACAGCACTAAATGGCTTGGGCCCCATATACTTGAAAGTCTGCGTTTGCTTCCATGCTCCACTGAAGTCCCTTCAGTCAGCTGGGAGTGCCCTCTTGCAGGTACCACCAGATAATCTTGTCTATATTTAGGACAAGGGGCCGCAGAGAGGCATTCTCAGTTGCTGCCCCAGTTCTATGGAACTCCCTTCCCCCGGAGGTCTGCCTAAACTTGAGCATATTCTGGAAGCAATGTAAAACTTTTATTTTTGGCACAGCTTTGGGCAGGTAGGGATAGAGGTTGGGTGGATGGGTGGGTTTATTTATTAATTATTAAAATTTATATGCCACCCCCTCCTGCTACAAGCATCTCAGGCGGCTAACATTTTAAAACACATAACTAAAATACAATTAAAACAACCTAAAACCCCCAGATTAAAATAACCCATACCCAAACCCTCCCTATCCCAACCCAACCCCCCGCCCACAACCCATCTCCCCCACCCATACCCACTCCCTTCCCTGAAGGCCTGGACAAACAGCCAGGTCTTACAGGCCCGGCGGAAGGCCAGCAGAGTTGGGGTCAGTTGAGCTTCCTCTGAGAGGGAGTTCCACAGCCACGGTGTGACCACCGAGAACGACCTCTCCATTGTGGGCCCTCGGATAACCCAGGGGACCTCCAAAAAGGTGCCCCCGGCGGACCACAAGGATCACCCAAGGACCCGAAGAGTGAGGCGGTCTCTCAGATAAAAGGGGCCCAAGTCATGTAGGGCTTTAAAGGTTAAAACCAGCACCTTGAATCCAGCTTGGAATGCTATAGGCAACCGGTGCAGAGCTCGGAGCACTGGTGTTATGTGCTCCCTATGGCCCATCCCTGTCAGAAGACAAACCACCACATTTGGCACCAGTTGCAGCTTCTGAACCGTCAGCAGGGGCAGCCCCACGTAGAGCGCGTTGCAGTAACCCAGCTTCGAGGTGATTAACGCATGGATGAGGGTGGCCAGGTCGGAGTCTGAAACATATGGCCAGCGCCTCCACACAAGATGTAGCTGGTGAAAGGCTCCCTTCACCACCACCTCTACCTGGCAATCCAGCCAAAGACTGGAATCCACCAGGATGCCAAGCTCCGGACCCGGGGAGCCAGCGGGGGCAGATCCCCTCAATGAGGGGAGTCATCACCCCCACCGACTGACCCACCAACATCAACTCCGTCTTATCGGGATTCAGCCTCAGTCTACTCCACTGCATCCAGTCAGCCACTGCCTCCAGGCACTGGGAAAGCACCAAAACTGCAGGGCCTGGGTCAGTTGAAAACAAGAGGTATAGCTGGGTGTCATCAGCATATTGGTGGCAACGCACACCAAACTGTCTCACAACCTCTCCCAGGGGTTGCATATAGATGTTAAACAATAATGGAGACAAAATAGAACCGTGCGGTACACCACAAGAGAGGTACTGGGGGCTAGATGTTTCAGACCCCAACACCACCTGATGGCTCCTTCCTGAGAGGAATGAATGGAACCATCCAAGGACTGTCCCATCCACCCCACCCCCTAGAGACCGCAATCATCTCAGTAATAATCCATGGTCCACTGTATCAAAAGCAGCCGAGAGATCTAACCAGGCGAGTAGTGTTAAACACCTTGAATCCATCTTTCATTGGAGGTCGTCCACCAAGGCCACCAATGCAGTCTCGGTACCATACCCTGGGCAAAACCCTGATTTAAAAGGGTCTAGAAAATTGATGTCATTTAGGTAACCCCGAAGCTGCTAGGCCACAAACCGTTCAACAACCTTCCCTAAAAAGGAAAAGTTAGAGACAGGCCGGTAACTGGCCGGTGTGTCAACATCCAAAGATAGTTTATTTAACAGGGGCTGCACCACTGCCTCCTTGAGGCAGTCCAGTACCCTACCCTTCCAAAGGGAGGCATTGATCACCCCCGTCAGCACTGGCCCCAGGGTCTCCCTGGAGGCTTTCACCAACCAGGACGAGCATGGATCTAATTCACAAAAGGTGGCCCTAACAGACCCCAGGACACTCATGACATCAGCCAGCATCACGTCCTGAAACTGATCCCACAAAATGGACTAGACGGGGCATCCATAACCCCAAGCTCTCCTTCCTCTACATCAATCCTGGCTCTGAAATCATGCTGAATCCGAGCTATCTTCTGTGCAAAGTAGGTGACAACTCCTCACAGCGGGCCTGGGATATCTCCCCCTCCAGATGGAGGGAGGCCAGACTTACCAGCCCCCTCACCACCCAGAAGAGCTCCACCAGGTGCAACTTTGCAGCAGCTATGAGGGCGGCAAATAATTCCTTCTTTGCCGCCCTCACGGCCACAGCATAGGACCACAAATGGGCCCGATGCTGTAGCCGATCGGATTGAGCATGTATGCCCTCCCCTGTGAACCCATGTCACATGAGAATACGATATGGTGTCAGAAGTAGGCCTGTTCCTTTCTGAGGCCACTTGCCCACGTTACTGTGTTGCTGAATCTCACGATGGGGAAATCTCCCAGCGGGGGATCTTACAGCGTGCTGTGCATGTGGGTTCTTGTAATCGGTCATGTCCTGTGGCCCTTTTTTCTATCGATTGTCAGGGCTCAAAATCCAGCCTTGACAATCAATAGAAAAAAAGCCTCAGGACGTGGCTGATTACAGGAGCCCATGTGCACAGCATGCTATAAGATCCCCCACCAGGAGATTTTCTCACCAGGAAATTTGGCGACGCAGCAACATGGACCCGTGGCCTCGAGTCACCAGCACGTGAAACTGAAAGCCTGCAGTCCCTACTGATTACACTTGCAAATGCAGCAATTTAAGCCACCATTAGAGTTGTGCCTCACAGGCAACCTAGTTGAAAACTGGAGAAAGTGGGAGCAGAAGCTTCTGATTTACCTTACAGTTACTAGAGCCAATTCTCAGCCAGAGGAATTTAAAATTGTGATTATGCTTCATTGCATAGGAGATAGGGCACTAGAAATGTATAACAATATGCAGAACATTTATGCTGACCCTGCAAAATTAACCCTGGCTGAAGCCCTGAAAGCATTTAAGGACTACTGTGAACCAAGAATCAACCCAATCTTTGAGAGGTATCTATTTTGGCAGCATAAGTTTGATGAGGCAGCTGGTACAGACAACTTTGTAACAGAACAGAGACAAAAAGCATGAGACTGTGAATTTGGTGCTGCAGAAGGTGAGGGACAAGATTGTGTTCAATGTCACAGATGGGAAGCTAAAGGAAAGGTTCCTAGAAAATCCCAACCTAACCCTTGCCCAAGCTGTAGATATATGCCAAGCAAAAGCACTGACGAGAGCACAGGCACAAGCAATGACACAGGCACAGAAACAACCGTATATGCCGTTGAGCAACAGGAAACACACCCTGGAGCCGTACCTAAAACAGGGAGGAATCCAGTCAAATTCACCCCACACAGAGACAGTACAGCACAGGGCAACCCATGTAGAAGGTGCGGATGTATTCACCAGTCAAGGGCATGCCCTGCATATGGGGTTACATGCCATCTGGCACCAATCACTTTGCTAAAATGTGCAGGTCAAGGCGACTAGAGACCGCTCCCAAACTGGAGATGGATAGGAGTACTTTGGTTTGTTAGTGCTATGTCGGCAGCACTATACCAAAAGAATAGAAGAGACCAAGACACATGGTACGCTACCATTGATATTGCAGGGTTGCAGGTATCCTTCAAACTGGACAGTGGAGCCGAGGCAAACAAGATACCAGAAAACACTGCAACAAGGCTACGAGGCAGAGTGAAGAAAGCACATGCAGTTATACTAGTTACTTTTAGAGGAACCAGAATCAAACCAAAAGGTGCAATAGGGGATCACAGCACAGCTGGATCAAACAAAGTGGTTCTCACATTCCACATCACAGAGAATGGAGATCCACCACTGTTTGGTAGGGCAGCATGCATCACCCTAGACCTCATTCGGTGAGTTCATGAGGTAGTAATGCAGGCACCCTCCAGCAAAGATGACCTTTTGAAGCAGTATTCAGGTGTCTTTGAAGGCCTGAGATGCTTCCCAGGCACATATCACATCTATGTGGACCCACCTGTACCCCAAGCAGTCCATGGGTGTATGAAAATACTATATGCAACTCTAGGAAAGCTGAAAGTCACCCTCAAAAGACTGGAAGCTACAGGAGTCATCACCAAAGTGACCAAACCCAATGCCTGGGTTAACAGCATGGTAATCACTGAGATAAAAGATGGCTCTCAGACTTTGTCTTGACCCAAGGGATCTAAACAAAGCTATCAAAAGACAATACTTTTTCATCCTCACTAGTGAGGATGTGCAGCGGAATTTAACTGGAAAGAAATAGTTTATGATTCTAGATGAAAAAGATGGATACTGACAGGTGACCTTGGACAAAGAATCAGCAGAGCTCTGTACAATCAATTCCCCATGGGGAAGATACCATTTCAAAAGACTCCTATTTGGCATCAAGTTAGCAAGTGAAGTGTTCCAACAGAAAAATCATGAGTGTTTTGATGACATTCCACTGTAGGGGTAGGACTTGGTTGAAAATACAGGATACCGGTTTTACCGGATATTGGATCACTGGATTAAAACTGGTATACTGGTACCGGTTTGTTTCCCATTGAAATAAATGGGAGAAAAAAGTTTTTAAAAAAACAACCTGAAATTACCTGTAATAAAGACAACAGATTCACTTGTTCCCTTAACTACTGCTAACCACCAGACTACACTTTGTGCCCAGTAGCCCCCACGGCAGTGCCCACTACTACTTTTTTTTTCTTTAAAAAATAGGGGGGTTTTCCACAGTACTCAGAAGTCAGATCTCACAGTATCATCATCACAGCAACTGCCAGTGGAGGACACTCGCACAGTGGCACGTGATGTCAGTCAAGCACGCAGTTTAGTTTGCTACTAGAATTGCATAGAGAGAAGTCAATAAATCCCAAATCTACCATCCTAGTTGACAACCACATATTCAATTGGCAATACCAACAGTTCCA
Organism: Sphenodon punctatus; assembly: GCA_003113815.1. Classification (NCBI taxonomy): domain Eukaryota; kingdom Metazoa; phylum Chordata; class Lepidosauria; order Sphenodontia; family Sphenodontidae; genus Sphenodon; species Sphenodon punctatus. The sequence goes on from QEPC01012832.1 coordinate 285,222, forward strand.
ATGCCATTGCCCACACAACAAACAACACAACAACAATCCCAAATCAATCCCCACAAATAAGCCCTCTCTCTCCCATTTGATCATAGCCCCATGGGGACAGGCAGTGGAGGCTCTCCATCTCCCCTGAGGCAGGGCTGAAACCAGAAGCCCAGCAAGTGCAGTTCAGAGTTTACATTGCAGCAGTGTTTCCCCCCCAACTAGACCGTAAAAATAGATCATGTTGCCATCACCTACCTTTATTCTGAACCCCTGAATCCTCCAACTTGCCTCCACACCACAACCCTGGCACAGTCACATGGCAGGGCTTCAAAAGCCTTAGCTTGCATCCTCCAACATGACCTGGCAACTGGGGCACCCCTCACCCCCAAACAGCAGATGGCGCTAGATGGGTCACACAACAACCACACCACAACCTTGGCACAGCCACATTTCCCCTGCCCCCATTGGCAGGGCTTCAAAAGCCTCAGCCTGCATCCTCCAACATAGCCTGGCAACTGGGGCACCTCCCACCCCCAAAGATCAGATGGCACACACAACACAAGCAGACCTGGCACACAGCCACATTTTCCCCTCCCCCATTGGCAGGGCTTCAAAAGCCTCAGCCTGCATCCTCCAACATAGCCTGGCAACTGGGGCACCTCCCACCCCCAAAGATCAGATGGCACACACAACACAAGCTAGACCTGGCACACTGGCACAGCCACATTTCCCCCTCCCCCATTGGCAGGGCTTCAAAAGCCTCCACCACCCTGCATGCTTGTTGCTTGCCATGGCCTGACCACATGGCATGAAGCCCCCCCCCCATGGGATCCCAAGAGACTAGCTCCCCATTCCATTTTTTCCCTTTCCCTTGCTAAGGGGCACCAGGGGGTCTTAATCCCATAAAACTCCAAAGTAACTCATAACTTACCAACAGTCGCACACTCTCACGCCTCCAGCAGTCTGTGGCAGTCCTTTCAGATACCAAACCTGCTGTAGAATGGCTTCCCAAGCCCAAGAGTCAGAAGGTCCAAGAAGGAAAAAAAATCCTACATTACTATTGGCCACTCCAGCCAGCCAAGTGCCCACCCCCAGTCACAGACACATCACCCCCTCTAAAAAAATCTTAGGAAACCTTCAGGATTGGATGCCTTTTTTTATTTCAAAAAAGGCAACCAATCCGGGGGGGCGCCAAATGTAACAGTTTGCACCACAGGGAGGGGACAGGGAGGGATTCAACTAGTACAAAACCAAAAAACAGTGCCCAACTGCCACAAAGTCATTTTTTAAAAACCGAGATCCAAGACCAATGCAAAAAATCCGATACGGCCAGGATTACCGGATCTCTGATTTAAATCCAGTACGGCTAAATACCGGCAATATCGAATCTCGGTGGATCCGGAATTCCTACCCCTACATTCCAGGTATACACATCATCGCAGATGACATGATAATCGCAGCAGCTACGAAAGAGGAACATGATGCCATCCTGAAGCAAGTTTTGGATAGAGCCTGTCGCAGAGGTGTTAAGTTCAACAAGGATAAGGTACAGTTCCTGGCTGACAGTGTTAAATATATGGGCCATGTCCTCTCCACGGATGGAGTGAAACCAGATGAAAGCAAAGTAGAAGCCATCTGTAAGATGCTACCACCTGAAGACAAGAAGGGCGTGCAGAGGATCCTCAGTTCCATTCAGTACCTCGCACACTACATACCAAATTAGTCAAGTCTAACAGCTCTGCTTAGAGCTCTGCTCAGAAAAGATGTCATTTGGCAATGGGGACCTGAGCATCAGGCAGCCCTAAAAAGGCTCAAACAAGCCATTACCACTGCCCCAGTGCTCTGATATTTTGACTAAGGACGAGCTGGGTGCATGTGTCTTCCCGAAGAACCAACCAATGGCCTATGCTTCAGGAGCCTTAACAGACACAGAAAAGGATTATGCTCAGATTGAAAAGGAACTATTGGCAATTGTATTCGTCATGACCAAGTTCCATCAGTGTGTGTTTGGGAGGCCGGTTAAAGTCCAGTCTGACCACAAGCCACTCAAAGCCATTTTCACAAAGCCCATTGGCAAGGCCCCAGAGAGACTGCAATGGATGCTGCTACAGCTACAGAAGTATGACATACAAATTGTCTACATGCAGGGCAAAGATATGTTCATAACGGACACCCTCTCAAGAGAAACAGTGCTCACCCCACCAAGTGCCTCATATCTCCTGACCAGAGAGAGAGAGATTTACAGTCTGGCAGACAACCGAACACTCAGTGATCAGTCCCTTAGGCACCTCCAAGAATGCACACATAGGGATCCAGAACTTCAAGTCCTCAACCCAGCACTTTGGGTGCTGGCCTCAATGACAGAAACAAGTCAAGCCTGAGCTTAGACCATATCGGCCTCTCAGACACCAAATCAGAGTAGAGAATGACCTTCTTATGAGAGGATCAAGAAATGACATGCTACGATTGCTACACTCACCTCATCGGGGCATCCAAAGACAAGATGGCTGCCTTTGTAATTGTGAAGTTGAAGGCTGCGTCTGCACACTACAGCATCCCCAAAGAATTGGTTAGTGACCATATGCCATTTGCTAGCCAAGTGATTAAAAGTGTTGCGGATGCCTGGGGTATCATTCTGATCTACTCGAGTCACAGCTACCCCCAGTCCAATGGGCAGGCTGAACGAATAATCCAGACAGTCAAACACATGTTCCAGAAGACAATGAAGAATGGCATGGACCTGCACTTGGCACTACTGAATCTAAGGAACACATCAATTTCTCGACTAGATTCTGCCCCATCTCCGCTGTTGATGGGCAGATTACTGCACAGCACCCTTCCTGCCACTACAGGGCTGTTGGCACCATGAGTACCAGAAGGAATGCACGCCCAGTTCCGCAATAGACAGAGATGTCAAAAGACCTAATATGACAGGGGCACAGCACTCCTGCCACCCCTTCGGATGGGAGACAAGGTTTGCCTTGAGACCCAGGCTGGGTGGCTGTGCAGTACAAGTAAGATGGAAATGAGATCTTGAAAACGAGATTATTGAGTAATCTCACTGAAATCCCAATGCCCGTTCTGTTCTGGGATGAAGAAAGTACCAGGATGTGCTCGCCAGATTCTCGGCGAGCCAAGGACAAGCTTTTTTAAAAACAACTGACAAGCACAGTTTGGCCATGTGGGGGTGAAGTGTGCATCTGCCAATACCAGCACCTGCGCTCCCCAAGTTGACTTGCCTAACTGCCACGCTGAAACTCCTATTGCCCCAGTTGCTGATGGATGCTCCCTTCTCCTCCCACTGCCTGCGAGCTGCACAGCTGAGCCTAGGGACTTCCCGTCTCAGCTTTTTATGAGTGGGGAGGGGAGCGGGGAAGCCTCTTCCCACCTGTGTGCAACCCCCTAATAGGTCTCCATTCCCAGGGGGACTAATATCAGTCAGTCGGGTCTTGTGCAGCTCACAAGCAGGTGGAGGAGAAGCCAGCAGCGACCAGGACAATAGGAGCCCCAGTCCAGCAGTGAGGTGGGTCAGCCTGGGGAGCACAGGTGTAGAGGGCAGGAGGCTTGAAGGCACTGCCTCCCCAGAACTTCTCAGATGAGACACTAGCGGGGGTGGGGAGTGGCTTCAAGTAACCCATTGGGTGGCAGGCCACTTCCCACACACACACACACCACCAAACAGCTGTTGGGGGGGGGAGCATGCAGCCGGCCTTTGAAACTTACAAGTGCTTTTAAGGATGGCTGTAGCACACCACTAAAACATATCCATTAAAATCTTTGCCAGTATCTCCCACTTGACTCTCCTCTTGACTTTATCCATCTCCTATTAAGTTAATGACAAAATGTCTACTGACCTAATTGATATCAACCTTTCCATAGCTAATGTCAGCAGAATGCATATATGACAAACACAAGTACAGCATCATATCATTCAGTGTTTTTATATGAGTGCAGCAGGAGTGGGAATCCGTGGTCGCCGAGTAGGGCGGCTGTGAGGTGCCCATACATGCAATATGCATGGGGAATGCTTCAAACAAGCGGCTCCCAGCATGGCTACCCCATCCACAGAGGCAGTTAACTTGGCCCACATGAGACACTCTGGATTTTTCAGGAGTGGCCATGGCATGGGTCACTGGAGCACGCCTCCTTGCACACCACCATCACATGAGCAGTTGGACATGTGGATGGTGGGGATCCATGCGTGGAAACATCACGTTTAAAAACACCCATGGTCTGAGCCAGCTAGGGCATGAATAATCACAGAAGTTTTACCTGACTAGATCCCTCGGCTTCTCAAAAATGATGAAATGCTCCTGTATCCACTGTATACACGACCTAAATCCAGTCTTTGTGGTGTTCTTTCCTTGAATTTTTTTCCCCATTGGATGTCTAGAAAAGACCAAAAAAAAGGTATCTTCATATTGCAAGTAAGAGAAGGCGAGTTTTCCAAAGTTTTGTGACAATTAAAGATGGAGCTACCACAAGACATTCTATAAAGCCCGTACAATATGATGTCATATACAAAGTATCCAAGCCAAAAAGTAACTCTTTAGTGGGAAAAATCTTCATAGAGACATACATCTATATCTGTTCTCATTAACACAATTATAGAGTTTCTGCCCACTATAGTTTTCAGCTATCCGATAGCTAAAGCAGCACAGTATAGAAGGATCCAAGAGTTCTATAAAGGGAAAGGTGTGAATGAATTGCTGGTAGGTGAAATTACTGCTGTAGACCATGGTGCTTTCTTTCTGACTGTTACCTCCTAGTAAAAGAATTCATATTATGCAAGGAGCTTAATGCTTTTTATATAATAGTGTTGTACCAGAGCAGGAATGGGGAACTTTTTCCTCCCACAGGCCACTTTGAAACTCATTATATTTATTTAGTTTATTTAACTTTATAACCCACCCTAATCAAAGGGCTGGGCAACAACTTAAAACTAATAGTTAGTTTCGTTTATTGCGTAGCCATATGGCCATTGCAGAAACATATATAAAAATACAAACGACAGACAAAACATAATACAATCCAACACAATAATAAAAATTAAAACTAATAAAAAATATACTATGAACCTGTCCCCACCAAATAAACACCTATCCAAGTAAAAATGTTCATTTCTTCGGAAAGATTCCCAGGCTCTGATGAACTTCAAGAAGAAGAGAATTCCAAAGTTGTACAGCCGCCACCAAAAATGCCTCTCTGCAGGTCTTCCCAGTATGGACTTGGCATGCTAATGGAATTACCAAGAAATCGTTCTTGGCTGACTTTAGAAGACATGATGTCACAGAGAGGAGGCAGTCTTTCAGGCCTTTTTTAAACAGACTATGGTGAGTAGGGGGATGGGTGCACGTGGTGGGTGGAGGTGGGCGTGCTCACAGGCGCACACCCACCTCCACCTATGGAGCATCGGGCATTGGAGCCCATTGATCCATGGGTGGGTGATTAGTGGAGATGGGTGGAGGTGGATGTAGTGCGGGAGCACGCATGTACCCCCACCCATCCCCCGTGGCTTTCACACAGGCGCCTCCACCCATCTCCACGCAGCAAAACTGCATGGGCTGGCTAGGAATTAGAGGCAGTGGTTCATGAGGGGTGTGCTCAGGATGGGGGGGAGAAAGGGAGAGGATTCAGATTAGGGGTGAATCTATATGCTTTGTTCGGTCTGATCGAAATCAGAACAAACTACTTATTTATTTATTTTATTTTGATTTATATGCCACTCTTTCCAGAGGCTCAGGACAGCTTACAATACATAAACTCATTTAAAACTGATTTTAAAAACCCTATGAACTGCATAAAACCCACCTAGCACCATCTCCCCACCTAACCCTCTCTCACATCTCTACCCCAAAACCACCTGCCACCTCACCCCAACCCCCTATCCCTGCCTGCCAAATGCCTTTTCAAATATAAAAAGTCTTACACCGCCTTCAGAAGATGCTAAGACCCAGGCTCAAATGAACTTCCAGGGGAAGGGAATAACAAGGCACCCAGGCAGCAACCAAGCATGCTCCCCTGCAAGCCCTTGTCATATGAACAAGGCTAACAGATGGTACCCACAGGGATGCACTTCTGGCCGATCACAGGGGCCGCAATGGGGCATGAAAGAACAGGCGGTCTTTCAGATATGTGGGGCCCAGACTGTTTAGGGCTTTAAAGGTCAAAACCAGCACCTTGAATTGTGTCCGGAAAGCTATAGGCAGCCAGTGCAGACTTCAGAGCACCAGTATAATGTGCATTCTGCGCCAGCTGCAGCTTCTGAACAGTCTTCAAGGGAAGCCCCCCATAGAGCATAGTGCAGTAATCCAGCCTCAAGGTGATGAAAGCATGGATGATGGTGGCCAGATCCAAATCAGAAAGACATCGAATGAGCACTGAGACTGCAGGGCCTGGGTCAGATGAAAAAGAGAGGTAGAGCTGGGTGTCGTCAGTATACTGATGGCACTTCACTCCAGTTCTCCAAATGAGCTCACCCAGCGGCCTCATATACATATTAAACCAGAGGAGAGACAGAACAGAACCCTGTGGACCGCACAGGGGAAGTTCCAAGAGGAGGACAAGCAATAGCCCATCACCTCTCTCTAGAACCACCCTGACAGGAAGGAGCAGAAACACTCCAGAGTGGTCCCAACGCCCCCAACAGGTCTTGAAGTCGCATCAACAACACATCGTGATCAACAGTACCAAAGGCCGCCAAAAGATCAGCCTGATCGTTTATTCTGATTTACAGTCAGATCAAATGAAGAAAAAAATGGCATTTTAAAAAAATAATAAAATTTAACTGTATTTTTTTCAGATGTGACAATAGCCTGCATTTCGACACTTTGACCCATGTGGAATCACGGGCCACCATTACATCAGAAAATGCCACCAGATGTTAGCCCGGGCCATAGGCGATGCTGGTGCATTGCCCAGGCTGTGTCTTGGGAACATCCCCAGGTCACAGCCTGGGTTAAGTGCTAATACTGCCTAAGGAACAGCTGCCTGACCGGGTGAAAGCATGCCATTATGGATGAACGGCCTCTCTACTTACCCCAGTTGGGGTCCCCACCAGTTTCAGGCAGCCATTGGCTGCCATGGCTGCCTGTCAGATGGGGGGCGGGCTGCTCCATGCAGTGTGGGGGCAGGGCCAAGTGGACACACAACTAAGAGTCTTCCCATCCCAATTCCTGCCTGGCCACCAATGCAGCCAGCTCCCAGCCGGAATGATAGCTCCCAACACCACCTGGGTAAGTCCATGATGGTGGTGGGTGGTGAAAAAAACCCTGTGATTCTGAGTGGAATCTTTTCCAACTGGAAAAGATAAAATAAGGGACAGCTGTTCCTCTCCACAGAAATGTCCACAAAAACAACAGTTGTTTTGAATCAACCCTAGTCCAGATTATTGATCTATGACATGGATTCATCCCCTATTGTTGGGAGCATGTCCTTATTCTGCTCCTTTCACCTGAGATCACTTTGCCAGTACTTGAAAGTAGGGACTGGATCCATGGGCATATCCAGGAATTTGAAATTGATGAATTAAACTCAGTAGTGGACCAGATTTGACCCACAGGCCAAGGTTCCCCACACTTACATATACAGTGCAGCACATCTTGTTTCACATATGAAATGTTAATGCTTCTCCACCAAAAAGTATAGCTCTTTTAGGGTGCTTTCATATGAACTTTAAAAGGCAGAAGAGTGCTCAGCACCTTGGAGGACTGAGTCCCAAATTCTCATGGGACTCCTCCTTCCCTCCCTGGACAATAAAGCTTCCTTCTTTCTAAACCCCATAAAGGATCCCAGCATACACTGCCAGTTAGTATTCCTTTCCAAATACTGTGAATCCATTTACTCCCTCCCAACCTAATTCTCAGGACTACAGGTCCAAAAAGTCTGGTACAACTCAGTCCATCAACGAAGCACACTCCGATGGCTGGAACTCCACAATGCAAAGAGGAGGGTTTTTTTAAATTGCTATTGAAATAAGAGATAATTGAAATGAAGTACAAAAAAGATGCCAGACAGAAAATGGGCTGTCAAAACAGCAGTGGCAAAGGAAAATTGCGCTAACGGAAACTAGCCAATAGAAGAAAACATGTGTGGTACATCAAAATACAACAAGCACTACAGAAGGAGCAGTCGGAAAAATATTTAAGCTCAAGCAAATTGCTATGAAAACGTTATCTAAGTGGCTCTGCATGGTCCCTTACCCATTCATGCTGAAATTCTTCCTGGACTGTGCTCATGGCACAGCTTTAGCATCGACTGCTTTTGAAGAACAAGATCCATTGTTCGTTTTTAATGATCGATCTGCTCTTATTTTATTTATTTATTTATTTATTATTACATTTAATACCTCACCCCTCTCACCACAGGCAACCCGGGATGGCTTACAACAGCAGCAGCAACAAAAATATAAAATACATAAAAATACATAATAAAATGTTCATGCAATAAAAGAAGAGTCTGGGAAGTACAAATAAAACACAAAAACCCCTACCCCTCTCCAAACCCACCCTACTCCTCTCCCTCGCTAAAAGCCTGATGGAACAGTCAGGTCTTACAACCCCAGCGGAAGGAGGCTAAGGAAGATGATACTTTGATGCCCATCAGGAGGGCATTCCACAGCCTAGGGGTGACCCCTGAGAAAGCTCAATCACCAGTGGCCACCCAACACGTCCAGGGTACCTCCAGAACCACTACCCCTGGACAACCGTAGGGGTCAATCCAAGATCTGGGGGGTGAAGCGGTCTCGTAGATAAGTGAGGCCCAGGCCATATAAGGCTTTATAGGTCATTACCAGCACCTTGAATCTGGCCTGCTAGACTATAGGCAGCCAGTGCAGCACACAGAGCACTGGTGTAATGTGCTCACATCGGCCCACTCCCCTAAGCAAGCAGGCCACCGCATTCTGCACCAACTGCAGTCTCCGGACCATCATCCTGGGCAGCCCCAAGTAGAGCGCATTGCAATAATCTAGCCTAGAGGTAATGAAGGCATGGATGAGGGTAGCAAGGTCAGAACTTGACACATAAGGTTGCAGCCACCAGACAAGATGTAATTGCCAGAAAGCACTCCTCGTCACAGCCACCACCTGGAGATCCAGGCAAGGCTGTGGATCGAGGAGCATACCCAGACTATGGTCCTGGGAAGCCAATGGCAGACGGACCCAGTCAATGATAGAGAATTTCATAACACCCAGGTCACCCAAACCCCTACCCATGAACATCACCTTCGTTTTGTCGGGATTCAGCTTCAGATGGCTTACCCTCATCCAGTCCCCCACAGCTGCCAGACACCAGGTGAGCACAGAGACCACTGGGCCTGGGTCTGATGAAAATGAGGGGTACAGTTGGGTGTCATCAGCATATTGATGACACTGCACTCCCTCAAATCCTCTCATGACCTCCCCCAGGGGCTGTATATATACGTTGAACAGGAGAGGGGACAAGATGGAACCCTGTAGGAACTCCACACACGAGGTCTTTGGGGGGAGATGTACAATCCCCCAGGACCACCTGGTGAGTTCTCCCAGCCAGGTAGGAATGGAACCAATCTAAAACAGTTCCTCCCACCCCGACATGGTCCCACAGGCAACTCACCAACACCTTATGCTTAACCGTATCAAAGGCAGCAGAAAGATCTAATAGGATCAACAGGGTCTGCTGACCCTGGTCCATAGCCTGGCAAAGGTCATCAACTAAGGCCACAAGCGCGGTCTCAGTGCCATACCCCAGACTAAAGCCAGACTGCGAGGGATCCAAAAACCCAATACTGTCCAGATGCACCTGAAGCTGCCGAGCCGCTGCCCGCTCAATAACCTTTCTTAAAAAGGGAAAGTTAGGTACTGGACAATTGCTGGCTAGGGAGTCAGAGTCTACAATGTACATATAACATGTACAATGGGCTTTTCTCAAACCACATAATGTGCACACACTGTCTGTTTGTGCAAGGCACTAGAGGTAGTTGTAAATCCAATTCTGATGCTGAATTTTGATCAGTCCAAAGTTCAGGAATGCACAGTTTCCAGATTTTGGTCTGGCATCTATTGTAGGCCTTCCGATTCAGAAAGGTCAGGTTCTTTCAAGCCTTTCTTTCCTAAGTTTGCAATCTGGCACTGGGAAGCACCCTGTTTGATGAAAAAATGTTTCCAATACATCCAGTAATAAAAGAAATGCTTCTGTTGTGAATGACACCAAGCAGAAATCTTTCATAAACTGTTTCTTCCCTGTTCAAGTCACATTATAACTGACATCACTTCCTCTGATGGTAAACTCATATGCTGTACTGCTAAAAATCGGACAGAGCCTGTTTTGTTTTAAACCTGTTCACACTGTATCTAGGAGAAACTCAACAAGCCACGTTTTGTTGTACCTCAATGGGAAATATGCAGAATAAGATTATTTTCCCAACACTGCAAGGTGATGTCATAAATTATACTGTTTTAACAGATAACAGGCATCTTATACTACTAACCAGTAATGAAAAGGCATTGGTTGCTTTGTTTTCTAAGCTTCTGTAGATGATTGATATCAAAACACAATGTGCTCAATTCTGTATTATCCCCAGTTTAAATCATGACTAACATTGTTGAAGTGAATGGAGGTGAATTTACACTCTGGTGTAAATCCAGTGTGAGAGAGGAGTCAAGCCCAATGAATCCAATTCTGGACACCAGGAAAAACTCCATGTGAGTCTGAATGAGTTCTATTGAGGATAGAAAAAGAGGCAAAAGGTAGAAGTGAGCAATATAGGCATAAGTAACACCATGAGCACCCCTTCTCCCTGTATTAAAAGTACCAGCCCAGGACTTACAGTACACATGGTGTGAGCCATTCTCTGACTCCCTGCCAGCCAACTGAGCAGTGGGGAGCAGGAGTACTGCAATCCACCTCCACCATAAAGCCCTGTGGCTTGCAAGACAGGTAGAGAAGCAGTCTTGGTCCCTGCCAAGATGGGTTGGGAACAGAAGCCCTGGGAGACACAGTCTGGCCTTTTGGGGATGGCACCAAGGGGTTCCAGGGACTCCTCAGTGCCACAGGTCCTAGATTTAGATGTGGCAATTCCTTCAACTGTGGAGAAGACTGGACTGGAGGTCCCTTCCAACTTGATAATTATGTGATGCAAATTATTATACTTATATTAGTTGGCATGAGTAGGGAATCAGGGCCCAAAGCTTTCACGGAAGCCATGTCATACAGAGTAAAAGTGTAAGACATTTTGATTTGCTGCCCTCCTCTGTTCATTGTATCTTGTTAGCTGCTTTGCTTTTATCGTACTGGAGTTGCCGATCTACTGCTTCCTTTCAGATGGCTATTCTCCAAAATGACGACTAACCTAATGAAGTGTTTGCATAAGTTAACATCTTGTTTCCTTGAACTACACAAAAATGCACCTAGTGACACACGTGCTCACCATAATGCTTTTCTGTTAAATAGCAACCTCCATGGGAAACTGAACAATATGCTTTCCAGTTTGAATGAAAGCCATTTTTACACTTGCTGCTTTTTTTTTTAACTCCTCTGGCCTATTATCCTCCCCTTTGGAGTGTGTAATGCCCATTGATGCAAAATGGGAGCTCTGCATATGTAAAGAAACCAGACAATCAGCCCTAAATGTGTTCACTTTCACAGCAAAATCCTTTGCATTTTATGGAAGCAGAGTCATTCAGACGATATCTTTTATTGGACCAACTGATATTGGTGAGAATGTGCAACTCTTTGAGCTGCACAGGGCACTTCCTCAGGCATGATTTTATACATGCCTGAAGAAGTATCCTGTTTAGCCTGAAAGCTGGGAGAAGAGGATGCACCCACAAAGAAGAGGGGGAAGGCATGTATTTATCTTGAGGCTTCTGTGTAATTTTGAGGAGGCCATAGGCCAGATGAGAACGGAACAGCTGGGTTTTCCTACCAAGTTGGGACAGCTTCACTTACCATAGTTTCATGTTGACTGGTATGTCTAAACCCTCCATTTTCAGTCATGCCATCACCTCTGCTCCAAGCTATGAGACTGCCTCTTGCAATCCCTTGGTCCTGGATGGTTCTCTTCCAAAAGTGGGAACCATTATGGGGATGGGGTACCTGTCCCATGATTCACCTGGGGGTTATTTCTATTCCAGCTATTGAGGGCTGAGGTTAGGGTGCAGAGAGAGCAGCAGTCCCTTAGAATCCTGATTGTTTTCACCCTGCTTACTAGTTACTTATCCCTGTCCCAGCTACAAACTTTATCAAGGTGTACGTTGCATCAGTGGCAGCTGGTGGGTTTCAAGGCTGGTGGGGGGCAGGGCAGGGCCAGAAGTGGGAGGGGCCAGGCCAAAAGTAGGCAGAGCCTAGCCGATGGTAGGCAGAGCCAGCAGTGCACACGGAAATGCAGAGCAAGCAAAGCAAGCCATCTGAAGCCAACAATATTATGTGAAGTCCTTAGCACACTGCAAAAGCATCAACGTGGAGTTCCACTTGTCCCCAAAACATGATACGCAGTTCTGGTGCAATGTAAAAGGCATCTGCTGCAACCAGAGATGGAACATGCATGCAAAGACTAGCCATTAGTGAACCAACATGTGGCATGGTGGTCTTCTTGCAGCAGAAAAGCCTTGAAACTAACACTGCAAATGGGTCATTTTAAGTGCAGCAAACATTCCAGCAAAGATTAGAAACCCTTCCATCCAAGCCCTCTGGTTCCCCCCCGGCCAAAAAACAGAAAGCAGACAGTTTAGGTGAAAAACAGCAAAGGGGCCATTTTAACTAAGAGTAGCCATGACTGGTGAGGGCTTCCACAAAATGGCCACCGCCTTTGCACATGCTTGGGGCTTGGGAGAGGAGGGGGAACCCCAGCAGTGCACATGCAAACACAGAGCAAGCAAAGCAAACCATCTCAAGCCAACAATCGGCATTTTTACACACACCTTACAGTTACAGATTTTTCAGTCTTCTGGGTTTACAAGTCCACAAGTAAGTTCTGAATGCATTTTCCATACAAACACTGCTCTGAGGCAGTCTAAAGTAGCCACAGCTGTAGACTTGACAGGCTGCCATGGAAACCAAGTGACCACAGCTGCCTGGAGCAAAGCAGTTTATCAAGAGAACTTTTTACACACAAAAGTTCTGGAAGAAGTTCTACACAGAAGTTGAAAGAGCTGGATGTTTAAGATCTGGGTGAGTGATTTAGATACACAGAAAGTCCAAGATGTAACAGCAAACATGCAGGAGAAGTGTGTGTGTAAAAACACCCAATATTATGTTAATTCTACAAAAGCAGCAGCATGAAGTTCCACTTGTCCCCCAGAACATGTTACACAGTTCTGTTGCAATGTAACAGGGAGCTGCTGCAGCCAGAGAGGGAACTTTCAGGCAAATACTAGCCATTATCAGGGGTGTAGCTAGGGTGCAATGGGCCCCTGGCCAAGAAGTCAAGATGGGCCCCTTTCTCCAGCAGGCCTACGGGCGCTGCTATCAAACACACAAGACACCCAAAATGCAGTCAGCCTGTTAAGTGCATTATGCCATGAAACAAGACATACATATATATAACCAGTTCAGCTGTGCCCCCATAATCAATTCATGCCCCCATAGCCACTGCCAGTTCATTTGCACCCCACCCCCCATATAATCAATTCATGCTGCCCCCCTACCCATAACCAGTTCATTCGTGCCCCCGGGGCAGCATAAATTCATTATTGGGGGGGGCGCAAATGAACTGGTGATAGGGTGGGGTTAAAAAACAGTATTCCTGTTAGCAATTAAGAAGAGTTAGTGAAATAGCAGCCATAATAATCTCAGAACCATATTTGCAGATTTCCCAAGATAGAATAGATATTGCTTTACATCCTAAATTCCTACCTAAGATAGTATAAGTAAGACAGTTGTGAGAATGTGGCCCTTTTTCATGGGCCTCTCCCCGCCCATTAATATGCAGATTTTCTGTGTGTTCATGGGTGGGGGAACCCCATGTGAACAACACGGCGTGTGCGCCCCCAGTGAGTGGGGGTACGTGCATGCCTACCACGCATCCCCACTCACTCCCCACCTTGTCCCCATGCACAGAGCAACTGGGGAAAACGGAAGTTGCTCTGTGGGTGCGGATGAGTGGGGATGCGCGTGCACACTCCACCCACACACCAGTGTGCCCACGGACACCCCCCCATCTGGCAGAACTGTGTAAAAACAGCCTGTGATGAGCCACTTGAAGAACAGAAGGTTTCTGCCTTGTAAACAAGGTTCTTCGAGATGGTTCAGAACATTCTCACAACACCCACCCTTCCAGCCCCGCATGGAATTTTCTTATATTCCTAGAAAGGGTTGGAAGAAACTGTCATTCTGAGCAGGAGAGTGCTTTTTATACTAGAGGAGCTTGAGACCATTACGTGGTTTATTATTTGAATATGATGAGCATGTCATGCACAACCCAGTTGTGAGAATGTTTAGAGCCATCTCGAAGAACCTTCTTTACATGGCAATAACCATGTAACTCACTAACATGGTTAGGAGTTGTTAATAATAATTAATTATTTAATTATTATTATTATAAGCATTTGTATAGCGCCAGCTGTGTACCTGGTGCTTTACAGAACAACAAAGACATGGTCACTGCTTACAGCTTACAATCTAATAGACAAGGAGGGGGAAGACAAGGAGAGGGGACATAGGGAGAGACAAGGGATAAATAACATTCAAGCAGATGCAAAGTTACAGGTGCATGTGCTTGGCTTGGTTGCAGAGTTGGCAGGAGTCTGTGGGGAGGGCAGACCGTAAATATTGCAGGGAAAGTTCTAACAAGTGTCAGGAAAGGTGGCGAGGAAGAGGTGGGTTTTGAGGAGGGATTTGAAGGTGTGGAGGGAGTGGGCAAGGTGGATGTGGGCAGGGAGGGAGTTCAATGCATAGGGGGCAGCAAGGGAGAAGGGACAAAGGTGGTTAAGGGAGCAGGGGAGATGAGGGAGAGTGAGGGAAGGGGACAGAGGAGGAGCAGAGAGTGTGTGCTGGAGTGTGTAAGGAGATTGCGGCTGAGAGGTAAGGGGGAGCTAGGTTGTGAAGGGATTTGTAGGTGAATACCAGGATTTTGTGAAGGATGCGTTCGGGAAACAGCTTTATCTCCCAGTCCAATCCATCCAGGCACTACTAGCAGGCAGAGGGAGAGGAGGGGGAACCCCAGCAGTGCACATGCAAACACAGAGCAAGCAAAGCAAACCATCTCAAGCCAACAACATTATGTTAAGTCTTTAGCACACCACAAAAGCAGCCGCATGATGTTCTATTTGTCCCCCAGAACATGCTACACAGTTATGTTGCAAACTAAACTTGCAATCTAAAAGGCATCTGCTGCAATCAGACAGGGAACAAACATTCATGCAAAGACTAGCCATTAATTAGCCAACATGTGGCATGGTGGCCTTCTTGCAACAGAAAAGCCTTGAAACTGGCACTGAAAAGGGGGCCATTTTAAATGCAGTGAACATTCCAGCAAAGATTAGAAACCCTTCCATCCAAGTCCCCACCCACACCTAAACAAATAGAAAGCAGACAATTAGGGTGACAGGGTCTCACACAGGGTGAAAAAGGGCCAAGAAAATATTTTAAAGAATAGGAGGTGAGGCAGCACAGCCCTTCCAACTGGGCTCACAAAATTAGTAGTTACCCCTGCCTGTAATGCATGCAGGAAGGGGGTGGGGGGAGAAGAAGACAAAGAAAGCACAAGCAAACAAACAACGTACAGGAGATCAGAGCAGGGAATTTGTTTTTTCAAAACTTACCAGGATTCTGAAAGGAGGAGTCCTCCTGATCACTCTAGTCTGACATTTATAACCACCTTCTGTTGTTCTTCCCTCCAAACAATGAGGCCAGGAACTCCAAACAAGTCCCTGGCACTTCCCCTCTTGTAAAAAAGAGGGGGGAAGCTCTCGCTCTCTCTTCCCCCTCCAGTGGCAGTGAACTTAGGAAGGAAGGAGCAAGGAGAAGTGAGCTCTTTCCCTTCCTCCTCCCACTCTGGTAGAGGAGGGGCCAGGGGGAGAAAGAAGAGCTATAGGGTGGCCAGAGCATTTAGAATATGCACCCTGACATGCCCCCTAGGCCTTGCTGATTGACTGGGTTTCTCCATAGGAACCCAGCCAAGGAGCACCTGGCACCTCCCCAATTCCCTCCCCAATCCCCCAGAAAGCACTGCCTTTCTGGGCCAGTACCCAGCGCATGCTCCCTGAGGGCTTGGGAAGGTCCTCTAAGTCCCCACCTCCCTTTAGCTCTCTGTCCAGTGAGTGGAAAGCTAGAGGGAGGAGGGAGCATGAGGAGGAAGATGTTTATCTCCTCCCCCCTCCCTTTGCATAGTGACTCACAAGCACCTGCAGTTCTTTCCCTGCAGGCTTTGTTTACATATCAGCTGTTAGCTTCTGGCTGTGTGCCAGAGGTATAACTCATCGGCTCTGCAGGCAGCCAGGAACAGAGAGTTAAAATGTAAACAAAGCCTTCAGACAAGTGGGAAAACTCAGCCCTGCCACTGGATCAGCTCAGAAGCAGCCCCTGACTCGATCCCTGAGGGACTTGGGGGGGAATTTGCCCCAACACAGTGGCGGAGGGGTCGCCACTGTGTTGCATGCACCTCAGTGTGTGTTTTTAGACCTGCTCTCCCAAGCCCCAAGCACATGCAAAGGCAGTGGCCATTTTGTGGAAGTCCTCACTGGCCATGGCTACTCTTAGTTAAAATGGCCCCTTTGCTGTTTTTCACCTAAACTGTCTGCTTTCTGTTTTTTGGCAGGGGGGGAGAGGGAGGGGCGACCAGAGGGCTTGGGTGGAAGGGTTTCTAATCTTTGCTGGAATGTTTGCTGCACTTAAAATGACCCATTTGCAGTGTTAGTTTCAAGGCTTTACTGCTGCAAGACGACCATCATGCCACATGTTGGTTCACTAATGGCTAGTCTTTGCATGCATGTTCCCTCTCTGGTTGCAGCAGATGCCTTTTACATTGCACCAGAACTGCGTATCATGTTTTGGGGACAAGTGGAACTCCACGTTGATGCTTTTGCAGTGTGCTAAGGACTTCACATAATATTGTTGGCTTAAGATGGCTTGCTTTGTTTGCTCTGTGTTTCTATGTGCACTGCTGGCTCTGCCTACCATTGGCTGGGCTCTGCCTAATGTTGGCCTGGCCCCTCCCACTTCTGGTTCCACCATGCACCCCACCAGCCTTGAAACCCACCAGTAGGGCTGAAGCGGTAACTCCTTTTTCCGTTCTGCTATTTCATTCCGCCATTGTAGAATTGCCCATGACGTTCCACAGCTTTGCCGCCGGTATTCTGCTAATTCTGCCGGCATTCCGCTAATTCGGAAACTGTTGGAATAATCGCAGAAACTGTTGGAACAATCGCAGAAACTGTCAGAACACGCATTATTCCGCTATTTTCACTATTATTCCGCTATTTTCGCACATTATTCTGCTATTTTCGCAGTCTTTGGAAATAGCGGAATAAAAGTAGCAGAATGGCGGAATTAGCAGAATGAAATTAGTGGAATGAATGTCTCTATCGCATCATGCCGTTCATTGCAGAAGAGCTTTTTCTGTCGGAAAAAGTTACCGCAGCGGCATGCCGCTTCAGCCCTACCCACCAGTACCACTGGCTTTGCAATATAAAGTGCTCTATACAATTCCCAGCACTGACAGTTGAGACAATCCCAGTGGGGAATTGAACTGTATAGGGACCCAACTGCAGGGAAGGTAATGATTCTATTGCCTTGAAATGATGGACAAGATCAGATCAGTAACTAGTATTTTTTGGCATCTGCTGTATAGGTGTGTAAAAACAATTATAGTTACAGTGAGAAATTTGGGAAATTAGCTGTAAGAAAAGATTTATTTTACAGAGAAATGTGAAAACATTTATAATATGAAAAAGGATAGCATTTGTTCTCCATTGTTACTGAGGACTGGCAAAGCAGCAGTGAGTTTTAAGTTCCAGGAAGGCAGGTTTAAGATAAAGCTTCCTAGCAGAATAATTTGACAATGGAATAAACTGGCTAGAGAGGTTGTGAGATCTCCTTCCTTGGAGCTTTTCAAGAAAAGATGGGAAAGGCATCTGTCAGGGATGATTTAGGTACTAAAGGGCATCCTGCCTCAGGGCAGGAGACTGGACTAAGTGACTCTTGAGGTTCCAGACCCGTCCAGCTTTCCAGTTCTATGAGATTGTATGATTTAGACACAATGCAATGTCTTTGATGTTTGAGAACCAGACACACTGCAGCTTAAAGACCAATATGGAGTTATTGCTCAGTTTATAGATTTCTGACTGGCTACGCTACATGCCTGAGGAAGGGCCCTGTGTGGCCCAAAAACTTGCTCCTTCTCACCAACAGCAGTTGGTCCAATAAAAGAGATCATTCAAACCACTTGGGCTCCCGAAAGTGTACTGACGAAGAACGCCCTTTGTTAAGTGATTGATTATAGGATAATCACTTAACAAAGGGATGTTTGTTAAGTGATGTGACATTAACCTGTTACACTTTAAGGACAGAAAAATGATATGATAGCAGCATATGGTTGCGTACAGTGCAAACACTCATTGTAGCTTCACGTATGTCATGCTATACATGAGGTTTACAAGAAGCAGAGGGTTTTCCTTTCAAAAATAGAAAATGGCATATTGAAAACAGTTTCTTTCACACAGGAAGGGTTTCCCCATTCCTTTGCAGTAGCTCCATCAGTGTTACATGACAGCTATTCTTCCACACGAACATCAGGAAAGGAGTTTTCATCAAGTAGGGGAAATAATTAGCAAAACATCTTGTTTAACTTAAGGTAATGTTGAAAGTATTCAACAAGAAAGAAAATGAGTCATGACCAGTTAAAGTGCTCTCCGGGACTACTTCACCAACATGCACTGATTTTCCACATCTGCTGTCTACCAGACACTGCCCTCCATGTAAATTTCCCTGTGTGCAAAAGCTTCTCAAGCATTTCCACAAACATGCTTACTAGGAAAGGCCTCCTTAACTCTGACTATTATTAAAGTGTGAGTAGAACTATTAAGAATACTATATAGTAATTAGGCAGAATGGTTTTCTCTCAACTGTGTGCGAAGTAAGATGGATTCTTCACTGGTAAAGAAGGTGGGGGAAAGAAATCTGACACTGTCACCTCCACCTCCATCACAGATTACCTCTTTGAGAGGGAGCTAAGCAGGCCCCAGCCCCACCCCCGGACAACCATTGGACATGCTCTCAGATTTGCAGGCTTTTCTGCCTGCATGACCCCCGGGGCAAGCCACAATTAATAACTCGGGGGGGGGGGGCTGAGCTGCAGCACAGCAGAGTGCTCAGAGACCAGGGAGCCAACCACTCTGCCTCCCAGTGAGGAAGTTAGCTAGGTTAGCTGTGGAGATTGGTAGTGGCTTTCCATGGCTCCACTACAGACCTAACTAGTCACCTCATTAAGGGCTGGGAAATATGTTTTCCCACCACACCTTATTGGCCATGGTGAGGAAAATGTTTCACCTTCTTCATAACAGCCCAAGTGGAGAGCCTCCTGAATGATAGTCGGTTGTGTTTTGAATTTGTTTGGGCCACAGCTCAGCGACCCAGATAAGCAACCCAGAGGTTGAAAGCTGTGGTGGGCTAGTGGGAGGCATCTGGCAAGACAATGGTGGTGGGTTAGTACTGGCCTCTGCTTTCCCAGCATAGGGTAGTGCTGCCTAATGGCTGGGCAGGTAGAAGGCTAGGATCACTGGGCTTTCCTAGCCAGTGGACGGGGTTCTTCTTGCTTAGCACTCTTTCTGGTCACACCCAATCTTTAAGGGAGGGGTGACAATGAGTGCCCTTGGCAGACAGGCTAAGTGGGCAGCCCTGCCTTTTGAGCAGCCTGAGTTGAGAGTACAGTGAGCAGGACAAGCTAACATGTAGATGGGCTCGGTGTCAGAAGTCAGACCACCGTGAGGCACTATTTCCTCCCGATTCCCCCCTGACAGCTAATCCCTGGATTGGCTGTCAGAACTGGTTTGAGGGAAGTCCTGCTGTACCAGCAAACACCTATTAACTTTGTGGCCCCATTGAAATCCAATTGTGTCTCAGTGTCTTCCTTCCTCCTCTCTGCAACAAATGTCCAAGTGGCAGGAGGCTAACCTGGCAAAGGTTTTCCTGTGTGGACAGTGGGCATTGGCCATGTCAGTGCTTCTCATAGGTCCTAGGGTGCTAGATGCCTGCTGCTAGCAATGCAGCTTGGACTCACTCCTCCGCCAGCAGAGTTTTTAAGAGGGCACCCTCCTCTCTACAGCCAAAATCCGCAACCTCAGAAAGGTTTGTGGAAGATGAAATGCCCACAGCAGAATAATATCTAGTGCTGTTATGATGTCTTTACAAATGACTTGTATGCCTGTAATGAAAGCTCGCTGTCCTTGTGTTCATGCGCTCCCAACATGGCTGCCTGCAGTGGCTGGATGTAAACAGCTGGACCTCACCCGGTCGCTCATGGTCAGTATTGAAACCCCTCTGTGCCTGTGTGTAGTTTCCTTGCACTGTATTTCTAGCTGTAACAAATAAATAAAGGTTTCCATTGGATAGTAGCAGACTTCCCTCCCCTCAGGGGATAAGAGAGTTTGTTAGAGACAAGTGAAACTGTAAGGATGAGAGAGCTCCATATAACTGGAAGTATCAAATCAGGTGGTTTATCTGAACCAAACTCTGTATTTGTGGTTTCTCTTTCAATAGTTTTAATGAATTTGTATGGTACAAAAGACAATTTACTGGATATTTTCATGTTTTGCTTGGAAAGGGTGGCTTATTGCTACTTGAGTATTTTTTTGTACAGCAGAACCTTCCTTATCCAGACTTTGCATATCTGGATCCTTCCTTTTTCTGGACAGGCTCTATGACCCTCCCATATAAGGACACATCTCTAATCTAGAAGACAAATCTCTAATCTAGAAGACAAAAAAAGGATGTCCCTTAAGGTAGCCAGAATCTAAATATGGTAGGAGAAATGGTTCACTGCATACTTTATTTGCTACTAATGCTTTTCTCATTCTCAGAGGTGAAGTAGAATTATTTAAAACAGGAGTAGAGGTCCTTTCCCCTCCTATGGGCCACTTTGAAAAATATCACAAGCTCTGTTGACTGACTGGATAGGAGTTTGGTATTGGATGCTTGAGCAGTGTGCTCAGGATGGGGGAAGGATGGAATGATCCACATCTTGGCTCTACCACCTATCTTTGAGTGCAAGATTCTATCCTCATCTCCACTTCCTTCCCCCAAGCTCACTCGTTTAATACTTGAGAGTAGGGACTGGATCCACGAGCCAGAGCCAGCAACTTAAAGGAGCCAAATGAAAAATAGGCATTGGCTGAAACCAGAGGTTTCTCATCCCTAATTTAAAGGGTAAAATTAAACTATACTGTTTTAGTTTGAAAGTTACAAATGAACAGGGAAATGTTGGAAAATGGAAAATGCTCCATTTCACGTAGGATGGAAATCAAAAAACTACACAACTTCATTCCAGCTCTATTGTAATTGAAAAACAGTTGTATCTGGATGTTCCTTTACAACAATGCCTGGGTGGGTGGCTACAACCTCTTTTTTCCTTTTAGTTCCCATTACTTTAATTGTACATATTAAACACATGGCATACCATCAAAACTAAGTTTACACAATGAAATCCCTGCGATACCTGATACAGAGGAGGTCAGTTTATTTATGTACAGCTGCTCCTGCCTGATATAATTATTGTATTCAACTTTTGTTTCCTAACCTTCAGTCTTGTGTTTCTGGGAACAATTCACAGGCTGCAAAGACCACACTCAGCAATTGTATGACTGTGTATTAAAACCATTGGGGAGTGAGGCTGATCGACTGCATTTGATACCGTTGATCATGAGTTGTTGGTGACTCGGTTGCAGGACTGGGCAGGGATTGGCGGGACCGTTCTTGAATGGTTCCGCTCATTCCTGACCAGGAGAACCCAGCGTGTGGTGCTGGGGGAGTTTTCATCTTCCCCCCAGGGTCTCACATGTGGGGTTCCGCAGGGTTCCATCTTATCCCATCTCCTGTTCAACGTGTACATGCAGCCTTTGGGAGAGGTTGTTAGGGAGTATGGAGTGAGTTGTCATCAATATGCGGATGACACCCAGCTATATCTTTCATTTTCCTCCGACTCAGGCCCTGCAGTCTCGGTGCTTACCTGGTGATTGTCCGCTGTAGAGGATTGGATGAGGGCAAGCTGCTTGAGACTAAATCCTGACAAGATGGAGGTGATGGTTGTGGGGAAGGCCGGGGTGGTGGTGACCCCCATCATTGATGGGGTCCTCCCCCCCGGTTTCTCAGTTCCGGAGTCTGGGGGTGCTCTGGACCTACAGCTCCATCAGGTGATGGCTGTGGCGAAAGGAGCATTTCGCCAGCTACATCTGGTGCGTCGGCTTAGGCCGTATGTCTCAGACTCGGATCTGGCCACAGTGATCCATGCTTTTATTACCTCAAGACTGGATTACTGCAATGCGCTCTACTTAGGGCTACCCTTGGTGCTGCTTCAGAAACTGCAGCTGGTGCAGAATGCGACGGCCCATCTCTTAATGGGGACGTGCCGACGCAAGCATATTACGCTGGTGCTTCGCTCTTTGCACTGGCTGCCGGTAGATTTCCGGGCTCAATTCAAGGTGTTGGTGTTGACCTTTAAAGACCTAAACTGCTTGGGCCCCACCTATCTTCAGGACCACCTCACCCTCCGGGTCCTGGAGCAGCCCCTGCGGTCGGCTGGGGGAGCCCTCCTTGGGGTTCCTGGGTGTCTACTATGAGGAGGGCATTCTCCATGGCTGCGCAGTGGCTGTGGAACTCCCTCCCGTTGGAGATCTGCTTGGCTGCCAGCCTCCCCTCTTTCCCCAGACAATGTAAGACCTGGCTGTTCCGCCAGGCCTTTCCTGAGGGAGATGGGGTGGGTGGGTTCGGTTAGGATAGGATGGGGGGTGGGATGGGGTTTTATATTGTTTTAACTGAAATTAATATGGTTTATTTTAATGTTTTAATATTTTAAATGTTTTAATATATTGTGAGCCACCACGAGATGCCTGAGGCAGGAGGGGGCAGCATATAAATTGTAAAAAGAAAGAAAGAAAGAAAGAAAGAAAGTGAAGAGGATTGTCTTTTCCAGGCCCTACAAGCAAACACATCTGCTTGCCCAGGGATTTCCAAGCTCTTTGCATGCCTAACCCCATTTTGAGACTTAAATAATTCCTGCAACCCTAGACAGCTATAAAGATCTACAAAGTATATGAAATATCACTCATCACCTGTGACCCCAGCTGCAGATGGCACAAACCCTCTTGGGGTTAAGATCTATAGTTTAGGAATCCCTGGACTCCAACCTGGCCTTATCATCCACATCTGTTTCTGGAATAAAGAGTTAGGCACCCACTTTGCAGAGCCAGGTCCATCTATTTGTGGCTGAAGAGTAGAAAGAGGTTCAGTTATCCAAATGGCCTAGTGGACAATCAAAATGTTCAGATAACAGCGTGTTCACATAAACAAGGGATGAGGAACCTTTTTCCTCCCATGAGACTGTAATTGGGGGGGGGGCGCTCTGGCCCTTTAAGAGAGCCCATTCCACCACTAAAACCCCACCCACAGAGGAGAATAAGAGGGCTGCAAGCTCCCAAAGGCAGGCAATCTGGGGCTGGGAGCTGATCCCAGTAGACCTGGGCTCCGGAAGACTTCCTTACTCTGTGCTGACCAGTGTGCTGAAACCCCACCCAAAGCCGGGAAAAGCCCGGGTAAGCCTCCCTGAGAGACCGGGGAGAACAGTACCAGACCCAGGCTGAGACCTGTGGAAAGTACCCTAGCAAGGGCTCATGCAATGGGAAAGCAGCCTAGACCCAGTGATGTAGAGCAGTGGGACCAGAAAGCCCAGAAGCGGGAGTTCCCTAAGGAAAGGGGGATCTGTGAACTGGAGTAGGAGTTCCCCAAGGACAGGAAACCTATGGACTGAGATGAAGGGGTACCAAACCGGCTGCAAGGTAGGGGGCTTGGGAACTGTGGATCTGGGCTGAACTATAGAGATACAGGTGGAAGGCCTTGTTGTGACAGAAGCAAATAACCAGTAGGCCAAATAAAGTCCTCAACTGTGGAGTACTGGCTCAGGATTTTTACTAGTTCATCACAAGGGCCCGGATCCTGTGGGAACGTACCCATAGATGGTCAAGGAGCACATCACAGGGCCCCTTTGAAAATTAGTACAAGTTCCACAGGCACAGGAGTAAGGGAGCTAAGGAGTGTACCACGGATGACCGAAGGAAGGGGAAGGTCCAGATCATGGATCTACATGAATTCCATCCCTTGCCCGTATGCATATGCCCTCAATTCTGTTCCGTTCACCCAAGTTCACTGTTTCAGTGCTTGAGGATAGGGACTAGATCCATGGCCCAGATTCAGGAATAGGAAAGAAGCCAAATAAAAACCAGCCACAGGCTTGATTTGACCTATAAGCTGGAGGTTCCCAGCCTCTGGAGTAAACATTCCTGCATTAATTACTCATTTAATAACTACCATGCAAGGAGGACAGAGTGTAGATTTGGATAACTACAGCCCTGACAACAGAATCGAACCTGACAGAACATGACTGGTCCTGTCAAACTCAGTTCAGTTTGGGATCTCCCAGTTCAAGCTCCTCAGGCAGAGCTGGGTTCCCTGTCAGTGGGAGGCCCTGCCCCCACGAAGTACGATGACATCCCAGCACTCTCTGGGACCACATCAGAAAAGGGATAGGGAAATGTCTTAACCTCATAGTCTCATCCCCATGGAGCTCTGTGATGTCACTGAGATTCCTGGGGGTGGAGTTAAGGCATTTCCCCCCCCCCCCTTCCTGACATTGCTCCACCCCTAAGGGGCACACTGATGTTTCAGCAATCCATGAGGGGCAGGGCCACCTCATTACACCCCTTAAAGGACCAGCTACATCAAGATGAGATCTGGATTGGTTTCAACACAGTCGGGCTTCAAGCAGGCTCTGGCTTGATTTTTCAGGCCAAACAGAAAAGGCTTAATAAGCCTCTACAGATGACTAGGATTTGGGGCTAATGGGAATTCAGCTAACTGGACTGATACAATATTTCCACATTGCTATGGCTCCTATGTTCTGATGGCCTAAGGTCACTGCTAACACTTCTCCTGTATTTCAAGTCCTCCTGTTCCTCACTCAAAAAGGCAACACTCTGAGCTTAAGTCCTTCAAGACCAGCTACACTACGACTCCGCATTCCTACTGCTCTCCACTTTGCAGTTCTCCCCTACATTCCTGATTATGAATCTGATCACCATCACAAGATGTGTCACCATGTTACAAAGGAAAGTATATGTATACAATATGTTTCCCACTGTTTTGAGGTGTTCAAATCCAGAAAGAGAAAACTGAGGTCTGCCATCCAAATTAGCAGCTGACTACTGACCTCAAAGCCCTTGGGAAAGTTGAAGTCTGGCTCACCTCCATCCCTGCTACTTTATAAGCAAAGTATCTGATCAGCCTGTATTCGTAATATTTTCATCACTATGCCTAGGATGACTTAAGATGTGGCTGTCAAAAACGACTTCAGTTTCTGTCCTGTTAATAAATGATTCTGGTTAAATTGTATCTTGCTGCAATGTAGTGCAATCACCTGCTTCGGTGCAAATGTCACATGAAAAAACTGCTGAGTTGAACTAATAAAGGGGAACATGTACTCAAAAGCACGAACGTGAATTAATAAAGGTTAACATAAACCCAAATGGGAATTTTGAGATGGGTGAAGTTAAACAGAAATGAATGACTTGCATGACTTTAAATTATAGATTGAAAATATTGGATAGGTAAACCTTTTGTGGGATTTTTAAACAAAAGATCTATGTTTCAAAATGACATAAAATCAGGGTTTGGACAGTTCAAATTTCTAGTACATTATGGCTCGTGGTAATACTATATTCCTGGTACCAAAGATGCATGGGTCCCTAATAAAAAGGCATACTTTTCCTAAACAAAATATATTCCCCTTCCCCAAGCACAGACCTGTGTTGTCCTGTAATCCACATTTTCTGGTTCAAGAGGTGATTGATCAGCTTTGCTAGGCACTTGTCTTGAGCCCGTGAACAGCAGAAACATCTTGAGTTTGGATACGAGGCATCATCATGTCACAATTTAGCTATGCAAAGACATGCTTAGCCCCAGTTGTTCGCTCATTGAACTCTAAGGCCTTTTTCAGACGGGATGTGCTCACCCAGGTCCACCCATGCACCCGGCTGCCAAGCTGAAGGCTTGACCCATGACCCACGCACTGCCCACTCATACCCACGCATGGAGTAACCTGGGGTTTTCTCCATTGCTCCGTGTGGGGGCATGAATGGGCAGTGCGTGTGTGCGTATGCACCCTGACTGCGCACCATCCCCCAACATCTGAAGCCCCACCCCTCACCAGAAAGGCGCATCGGCACACACAGACCTGCCTCCCAGCCGAGTCCATCTAAAAATGGTCTAATTCTTTTTTAATGCCCTTAAAGTAGTGAAATGGGCTCACCGTGGTGTACAACTTGGCCTAAGTAGAAGCAGAATCACACCTCCCTTGTTTAGAAATATCTTTCTGCTTCTAAGCAAGATGGCTACATTTTTCAGAAGTGTCTCAGGGACTTGGAAGTTAAAGTCCCATTTTATTTATTTTAGTTTATTTTATTTATTTGTGTTTTTATCTCACCATTCCAATTATGGCTTAAGTAACATAGTGAGAGCCAATGAATCTCCTAAGCCAAGGTGGTCAAAATAATGTTTTTAATAGAATGTTTTGATATTCTGGTTGGAATTTTCAATTCCCAAGGTTTCAAACTGAAATGTTTCTCATTTCCACAATCCACCCTACACCCAGCTTTGGCAATATTTTTTTCTTCAAACAAAGAAATTGTTCCTCAGTTCCAGAAAAATATAAAATAAAGCAAAACCTAGTATCATGAAAAAAGTAGGGGGAAATTTGAACAGATGAGCTTTAGCCACAGTTGAGTTGTTGTTGATTGTAATCTGCATCTTAGAGCACTTGAGTTTGGATATGAGACATCATCATGTCACGATTTAGTTATGCAAAGACCTGCTTAGACCCAGTTGTCTACTCATTGCACTGTAAGGCCTTTTTCAGACTGAGTGCCTTGAAGGTAAGACTGCAGCATGGAATTTAGTTCAGTATCCTATGGAAAGCTAGCACTGAAAGTCCAGCATGAGCTTGGGTGTTTCTGGCAGCCTCTGCTGATGAGGAGACATGTTGCCATGTTCTAAAGGAGCTATAGTTTTCCAGGATCCGTGATGTCATACTTGGGTAAACTGCATTGGTATGGTTCAGATGGGAGATGGCATGTGTGCCTGAAGGTAGCTCATCATCCTACGAGGATCCATGAGAGACTTCTAGGCTGCAAAATAAGAGCTTTAATAAGAGGTGTTTTCAGATGTGACGAGATCACAGTGAACCACGCTGAATACCTACATGTGGTCACTGTGCCCTGCACGTCTGTTCAGCATGGGGTGTTTTCAGATGTGACGAGATCACAGTGAACCACGCTGAATACCTACATGTGGTCACTGTGCCCTGCACGTCTGTTCGGCGGCCGCCAGATGTTCGCCATGCTGAATTCCCACATGGGGTCAATTTCAACCACGCTTCTGGGGCTCCCGGCATGAAAATCCCCAGAAGCGTGGTGAAAGTGATTCCCGGCCAGAACCAAAAAAAAGTAACATCTGGCCGGCGATCACGGCCCGGAATCCCCGGCAGGATTCCGGGCCGTGGTCAAACCGGCCTGACACTGCGGCAGCATTGGCCTCGCCGTCTGCCCGTCTCCCCAGAGGGCGGGCGGCAAGGGAGCGTGGAGGGGGCGGGGCCGTGCGGCCGCACATTGCGCAGCACGGCCCCGGCCCCTCCCTGATTCCCCACCGGGATCCCCAGAACGTCTGTTTGCCGTGCCTGGGTGATTCCGGCGGGGAATCTCTGGGTTGTTTTCGGGACAGGGCGAAGCCGCCCCATCACGTCTGAAAACACCCAAGGTTGCGGAATTCAGGAACACAAACTGACTAACTGCTTGGAGGTGTGTGGCTTAAAAGAGACTGCACAATGACTGCATACTTCTCAAACTGTTTCCCTGTACCCATCAATATAGCCTCCACCCTCCTTCAGTTCAGATTCAACAAACTGTTCCTCAAGCATGCGGTCCAGATGAAGACCAGAGTCATATCACCAAGAGTAGAAGGGAAGTCATATATGGCCAATCAGGGGCACTCCTTGGGTATCCATGAGCCCAATATCAGGCTGCAATTCCTATGGTTGGCCAGTGCAGGACTGGAGCAGTGAGGCTTCATATTTTGCCTAGCAACCCCACAGACCTGGGCTCGAGGCCTGAGACATGCAAAAGGAATTGAAGAGTTAATATTCTTGTAGAGCCTGAACCACAAAATTCATCTCATGCAGCATTTGTCTTCTTGAGTCCATGTGTCTTTCTTTCCTTCAACTGGTAGTATGGCAAAGGATGGAAATAAGTGTATATTGTTACTGAGTAGATATTGTCCTTTAGCTCCTTGCTGACTGAATTTGTTACCTCAAATAAATAATCAGGCTACTGAAGAGGATAGTTTTTACGAACTTCACAACTTTCCAATACTGAAAAAGCTGAGTGATCTAAGTGGCCAAAAATGACCTTAAACGTGTATGTTTACCCTGAGCTTGGCTCACTTGAGACAATTTTCACTGAAAGCTTTGTTTTGAGCCAAAAATCACATCACATGAGCCAAAGCAGATAGGAAACAAATCCACCTCTGAAGTCACCATTGTGTGAATTATTAAACAGGTCTCTAAACTTCTCCTGGGCAGATGTCTGGGTTGCAGCTTGCCAATAACTTCTCCTTCAAGCATGTACAATATTACATTGTAAAGAGGTGAGGTGTATACAATGATTAGAAACAATGGCAAAGGGAGGAGAGGAGAAGGTGAGAATGAGACCCAGGTAGACCTCCTCCAAGTCCCCCCCTCTCCTTCCCTCCCTTTCCCATTGTTTCCAATCATTGTGTATACCTCACCGTTTTTCACAGTCTACAGTTCGGACTCCTCTTCACCTGCTTGACAAAGGATCCATTGAGGTCCAAAATAAGCGTATTATAAACCAAACAAAATAAATCCCATTGCTTCTAAAAATCCCATCTCTTTCTCCCTAGCAAAGCACCAAGTACTCATGACTAGGCTGAGTTTTCTTTTTGACAAATAACTGTGCCGAGTCCCACAAGATAGTCCCTACTTTATACTCTAATCAGTCATCTTAAAGGAAATATATCATTTTCATTTAAATAAAACACATTTTCATATTTGTTGCTAGACTAATTCTTCCCAAAATATAAGGAGCTGCCTAACGAAGTCAGACCAATGGTCCATCTTAGCCCAGTATTGTCACAACCTGACATGGCATCAGGGTTTCCAATTTGGCTCTCTGGCGGAGGCCTCGCCCAGGCATGCTAGCTGACCATCCAGGATCCCCGGCAGAGGCCTCACCTAGGCGTGCTACCAGAGATCCTGAATCGTAGATGCCAGGATTGAGCTCGGGACCTTATACGTGCAAAGAATGTGCTCTACTACCTGAGTCACAGTCCACCTTCCTAGTTTGCATGCTTCAGATCTATTGTACATATACCAGAAAGGTGGGCAAAGTTCCCACTCCCAAGTGCCGCATACCAACATTTCCATATCGCCTAGAGCCACAGCACCAGTACACTGACTGTGGCTTTCCCCAATCCAGGGACAGGGCAGCACTGCTTCCCTCAACTCCCCACTCATACTAAAGCTCTGGCTCCCAGGCAGTCCGGTAGGTTCAGGCAACAGCAGCAATATTTATTTTTTATATATTATTCCCATTTTCTTTTATCCCGCAACTCTCCTGCCCACAGAGCAGCCCGGGGCGACTTACAACATACATAATCACACAAATAACAATTTTATATTCATTAAAAATACTAAAAATAAAGGGCAGAACCAATCCCCCCCACCCCCTTAGCCCACCCCACCATACGCATCTCCCTCTCCAAAGGGCCAGCAGAACAGCCAGGTCTTACACTGTCTTTGGAAAGAGGGTAGGTATAGGGCCAGGTGGGCCTCCATCAGGAAGGAATTTCACAGCCTGAGAGAAGCCACCAAGAATGCCATCCCAATCGTCGCTACCCAGGAAACCTGAGGGACTTTTGAGTCAGGCGTCCCCGGCCAACTTCAGGGGCCACAATACGACCCGGGGTCTGAGGCGGTCCTGCAAGTAAGCCAGGCCCAGGATGTTTAGGGCTTTATAGGTCATTACTAACACCTTGAATTGGGCCCGGAAGATAATAGGCAGCCAGTGCAGAGAATCACTGGTGTAATGTGCTTGTGACGACCCATCCCCGTTAGGAGACAGGCCACCACATTCTGTACCACCTGCAATTTCCGGTCCATCCCCAAGGGTAGTCCCATGTAGAGTGTGTTACAGTAGTCTAGTCTAGAGGTAATAAAGGCATGGATGATGGCGGCCAGATAGGAGTCCGAGACATACAGCCTCAACCGTTGCACCAGATGTAATTAGCTAAATGCTCCTCTCACCACAGCCTCCACCTGGGAATCCAGGTGGAGCCGTGAATCAAGGAGCGGGTCTGGGTCTGCAGAAAAAGAGAGGTAAAATTGTGTATCATTGGTGTACTGATGAAAACACACGCTGAATCTTCTCATGACCTCGCCCAAAGGCTGCATATACACGTTGAACAGGAGGGGGGACAGAATAGAACCCTGCGGGACTCCACACGCAAGGTTCTGGGGAGATGAAGTATACTCCCCAAGAATCACACGCTGAGTTCTCCAAGCCAGGAATGAGCGGAACCATTCAAGAACAGTACCACTCCTGCCTGGTCCCACAGCTGGGCCACCAACAACTTGTGGTCAATGGTATCAGATGCTGCCAACAGATCTAATAGAATTAAAAGAGATTATCTTCCCTGATCTAATTCACAGTGCAGGTCGTCAACCAAAGCCACAAGTGCAGTCTCTGTGCCATACCCAGGAAAAAAGCCAGACTGTGAAGAATCAAGAAAACTGACCTGATCTAGATGCCCCTGAAGCTGCAGAGCCACCACCCATTTAATAACCTTCCCTAAAAAGGGAAGGCTAGAGACTAGCCAATAACTGGCAGGGGAGTCAATGTCAAGAGATGGTTTCTTGAGCAGAGGCCGCATCACCGCCTCTTTGAGGTGGCTCAGCACACTGCCCTCCATAAGGGAGGCATTGACAACCCCCGCCAGCAATGGCCCTAGTGTCTCCCAGCAGGCCTTGACCAGCCAGGATGGGCATGGATCTAATTCACAACAAGTGGCCCTAACTGCCCCAAGGACATCCGCTGCATC
This sequence comes from Sphenodon punctatus, assembly GCA_003113815.1. Taxonomy (NCBI): domain Eukaryota; kingdom Metazoa; phylum Chordata; class Lepidosauria; order Sphenodontia; family Sphenodontidae; genus Sphenodon; species Sphenodon punctatus. Next base: position 316,547 of record QEPC01012832.1, read on the forward strand.
AGCGGGCAACACCTACTGAAAAAGATCCCATGAAAACTGCCTCAGGTTCACCCACTTTTATAAATGTAACATTGAAATCGTGGTGAATCTGAGCGATTTTATTTCTTTTATTTATTTATTTTAATTTTAAAATTTTGTTACCCTGCCCCTCCTGCCACAGGCAGCTCGGGGTGGCTTACAATAATTAAAAACAATTAAAATAGAATGTCATAAAAGGAGGGGGGGAACACATCCTACCCACCCCAATACCCACCCACCCCCCGCTACCCATCTCCCCCACCAAACGCCTGGCAGAACAGCCAGGTCTTACAACTTCTCCGAAAGGAGGGAAGACCCGGGACCAACCGGGCCTCTACCAGAAGGGAGTTCCACAGCCCTGGTGCAGCACCGAGAATGCCCTCTCCTGCATGGCCCCCCAAAAAACTCAGGGGACCTCAAGCAGGGCACCCCCAGATTACTGCAGGGGCCAATCCAGGACCCGGGAAGTAAGGCAATCTCACAGATAGGCAGGGCCCAGGCTGTTTAGGGCTTTATAGGCCAATACAAACAGCTTGAATCAGGCCCGGAAAATCATCAGCAGCCAGTGCAGCAAACGGAGCACTGGTGTAATATGCTCCCAGCGGCCCGGTCCCACTAAGAGACAGACCGCCACATTCTGCACCAGCTGCAATTTCTGAGCCATCACCATGGGTAGCCCCACGTAGAGTCCGTTACAGTAGTCTAATCGAGAGGTGATGAAAGCATGGATGACAGTGGCCAGGTCAGAGTCCAAAACAAATAGCTGAAGCCGTTGCACCAGATGTAATTGGCAAAAAGCACTCCTCGCCACAGCCTCCACCTGGAGATCCAGATAAAGCTGCGCATCGAGGAGCACCCCCAGACTCCGTACCTGACCCCATCAACAATGGGGGCTGTCAACTCCATTGACTTACCTACTAACATCCTTTTTTTAATCCACAAAAAAATCAACAAACATGTCACAGCAGGCACTGGAAAATTCTAATTCCAGGTGGAGGGAGGCCAGACTGACCAGTCTCTGCACCACCTGGAAAAGCTCCGCTGGATGTGACTTCACGGACGCTATGAGGGTAGCTTTCTTTCTTTACTCAGAAAGGAAGACATGCCATTTTAACTGCACTTGTGGCTTTGGTTGACGACCTGCACTGTGAATTAGATCAGGGCAGATCATCTCTTTTAATTTTATTAGATCTGTCAGCAGCATTTGATATCGTTGACCATGAGATGGTGACACAGCTGCGGGATCGGGCCGGAGTGGGTGGAATTGTTCTTGAATGGTTCCGCTCATTCCTGGCTGGGAGAACTCAGCATGTGGTTCTTGGAGAGTATAATTCATCTCCTCGGGACCTCGTGTGTGGAGTGTATTCTGTCCCCCCTCCTGTTCAACGTGTATATGCGGCCTTTGGGCAAGGTTGTGAGAGGGTTCAGTGTGCGTTGTCATCAGTACGCTGATGATACACAACCCTACCTCTCTTTTTCCGCAGACCCAGACCCGGCAGTCTTGGTGCTCACGCAGTGCTTGGCAGCTGTGGGGGACTGGATGAGGGCGAGCCGTCTGAAGTTGAATCCTGACAAGACAGATGTTATGTTGGTGGGTAGGGCTGAGGGGGTGGTATCTTCTGTCATTGATGGGGTTTTTCCCCCTTTGGCTACTCAGGTCCGTAGTCTGGGGGTGCTCCTCAATTCACAACTCCGCCTGGATTCCCAGGAGGAGGCGGTGGCGAGAGAAGCATTTAGCCAATTACAGCTGGTGCGACAATTGCGGCCATATGTCTCAGACTCTGATCTGGCCACTATCATCCATGCTTTTATTACCTCTAGATTAGACTACTGTAACACACTCTACGTGTGACTACCCTTGCGGATGGTCCGGAGGTTGCAGCTTGTGCAGAATGCGGTGGCCCATCTTCTAATGGGGATGGGTCGTCGTGAGCACATTACACCAGTGCTCCGTTCTCTGCACTGGCTGTCTATTATCTTCTGGGCCCAATTCAGGGTGTTGGTAATGACCTATAGAGCCCTAAATGACCTCGGCCCTGCTTACCTGTGGGAACGCCTCAGCTCCCGGGTCATATTACGGCCCCTGTACTTGGCCAGGGATGCCCAACTTGAAGTCCCCCGGGTTTCCCGGGTGGCGACGATGGGGAGGGCATTCTCGGTGGCCACCCCCAGTCTGTGGAATTCCCTCCCGATGGAGGCCCGTCTGGCCCCAGACCTCCCCTCTTTCCGAAGACAGTGTAAGACCTGGCTGTTCTGCCAGGCCTTTGGAGAGGGAGGCGGGTAGGGTGGGGTGGGTTAAGGGGGGGGGGGGTCGGTGCTGCCCTTTTAGTGTATTTTTAGTATATTTTTAGGTTTTTTAATGAATTTTAAATTGTGAATTGTTGACTGTGTGTGAGCCGCCCTGAGCTGCTCTGTGAGCAGGAGGGTTGCAGGATAAAAGAAAACTGAAATAAGTAAAAATAAAATAAAATAAATAAATAAATAAAGGGCTATGTGTGACCATTTTTCAGCCCTTGCTTCCTTTTGCATTCATCTCCGCCGACCCTCCCCAGTCAAAGAAAAGATTTAGCAAACAGGATTAAAATAAAAGACTAAAGAATATATAGATTGTCACACCTGCCGTACTTGTGAATTATTAGTCTCTTAAACTTCTATATCCCAACACCATCAGTGATATCCTTTATTTACCCTTAAGGCGCTTGGCAGCTGCTAAATGGCTGTCTATGGCAGTTTGGTGGAAACAATAATAATACATTATAAATCAATGAAAATGAAGTTTTTGCTGTGATAATCTGATATAGATTTGCTAACATTTGTATGAAATTCAATTCTGTTTGATTGCATCAGCATATGTTTCATTTCTTCCAGCACTATTGATTTTGAAGGTTCTTATCCATATGTCTAAATTATTTGTGTTATATCTTTGCATTACTGTTTGGAAATAACCTGGATCATGTGAAATCATTTATTCAATTTACGATCTTCTTTTAATCTAGTTAGTCAACTAACATAATCTGGTTTGTATCTTCAAGGAACAAAAAAGTATGAAAAACATCTTCTAGATCAAAGAAGTAACTGCACTGATGCTACTGTGTAATAAAGATGAATCAGTATTTCGAACACAAACCACTGATATACAAAGTCACTTTTCAAGTGGGGGTACAATAGCTGAAATAACCAAAATGCTCACCTGTATAGATCAACCTTTCCCCCCTCCAGCAGGTATTGGGGCTATAAAATGCGGAAATTACATATCTTTCTCAAGCCAGGGTGATAGAGTGGATGAGGTGCTGAACTTGGACCTGGGAAGCCAGGACTCGAGTCCTGTCCTGGCCATGAACTCATTGGGTCACCTTGGGCAAGTCTCTACCTCAGTTCCTCTTCTGTAAAATGGGAGTGTGTGTGTGTGTGTGTTTTTCCCTCACTCTTGTCTAACTTAGATAGTAATCCCACTATGCAGGGACCTGGCTCTGAAAATCTATGACTGTAAAGTGTTGTGTATGCCTATAGAAATGATAGGTAGTAGTACTCTTTACTACATTAATGTTCAGTTAAATAATGCACATCTATGAATGCTTTTGCATACGAACTCAAATTTTGGATGCACAGTAATCACTGTAATGATTAACAGTACTTTGATAGTGACTCTTACCCAATTATGTCAATATATTAATTAAGGAAGTTTGAAGACTCAATAATAAAGAAGTATCATTGTCCCATTCTATACAAATCACAAAGGGTGAAAAAACAAATGAGATATTAGCCTGCTGGAGTCCATGTTCAGTCCATGAAGCCTCAAACAGCCCCCATGCACATGCTTAGCGTGTCCAGCCTAACAAATGATGGCAGAAAAGTGACCAGAAAGTCCCGGAACCTGATGAAAATGACCCCTTCTGTGTCATTCTTCAGTTTTCTTTTTCCTTTTCACTGTTTGGAGCACCATCTTGAAGTGCTCCAAAAGCAAAAGTAAACATTCAAAGCACCAGTGAGAGCAAGAGTGGAAAGAGCACTCGCTCCTTGGACCGCTCTAGGTGCTGTACCCAGGACTCTATGGTCCTAGCAGACCTATATGCAGGCAGAGGCTGCATGCAGCCTAATAAATGGGAGGCGGCCACATGGGCTCTTTGGCCCACAGAGTGGGCTCCACATTCTCCAAGACTCCACCATGAGTGAGGATTCTGTGGTGGGTGGGTGGCCATTGGGGGCAAACACCTGGCTACTACCTAACAAACGGTTAGGTGAACCCCCACCTGGTGGGGGGCTAACGTGGGCTAATGTGGGCTATCGTCTCATTTGTTTTCACCCATAAGTTCTCAAGTTAGGCATCTAAATCCATATGTAGCTGCTTAAATAATTGGTGATGTTTTCAGACATATTGTGAGCACCCCCACTTCTCATGGCCTCACCTAATGTTAACTCCTTGTCGGCATGTACTCTGCAGCATTAGAGCATTTTAAGAATGTACAATGAGAACACAGTGAAAACAGTCGGGAGAGCTGTCTGCCGGCTATAAACAGGCATGAAGAATTTGAGATAAATCAAGCCACCCTGAGTTCTTTCTGCTTGTTTCCTATTTGGCATTCTGGTTGTCTAGTACCAATGTTTAAATCACAGCTCATCTTCATTAACAAATATCTTTGTCACTATGAACTAAAATATAACTCAATCTATGTATGAAAACATTTCCATGAGAAATGTTGCTTTCATAAAAAATGTAAATCTTTTCCATTTTCTCTAATGGAAATGTCTGACATCCAAGGAATATATACGGTGGGAAACTGTATATGACCCAGAACACCCAGAGTGGGGACAAGTATCTGGCCACAGAGAGCAAGGGCTCATTTGCACAAGACTCTTGCCCATTGGCAAAGTCACCATTTGTTCTTTAATCTGTGTTTTCTGTTCCATAGCAATGTGCTCACACAACTGCTGATTCCTCTGTATCTCAATGATCTCCCTCCAAGCACGTACACTTTGCTTCAGATGAAAGAGAATATAGGGTCATCAGGTAGCAGAGGAAGCAGGAAGGATTTCATACAACATTCAGAATGTGGGTTTGTATCACTACCCTCTCTAGAAGAGGGTTGTGTGAATAAACTCAAAGAATACAGTTTGGCTGGAAGAAGAGGAGGGGGGGGGACAACTAATGTGGAATTAATGAGACACTGGGCCAATTTGTGATACTAGCCAGTAGGGATGGGAATTTCAGTTTCAGATAAAACCGAAAGTATCCGAAAATGGACATTTCGGATTAATCCGAAATGTTTGTTCTTTTTCGGTTACGGTACTATCGGATCTTTTGCATTGATTTTTGTACCTAATTTTTAACATTGTGGTTTGTCCCACACTGAAAAACTGCAATGTTAAAAATCCGGTACAAAAATCAGTGTAAAAGATCTGATAGTACCGAAACTGAAAAAGAACCGAAATTCATGACAACCAAAAGCGAAATTTTGCCCAGAGTCCCATCCCTACTAGCCAGAGTCAAAATATTTGAGAATCTAGAAGGAGCTGCTAGAGACCACTCATTGTGGGAAATGGAGCTGGGATGATCAGCACTTCTGACCAAAGCAAACTTGGACAAGGTACAAAGGGCATGCTGAGAGAGAAGCCCCTGGAGTTTCCTGCCACTTTAACATCATTGACATGATGTGTAGCTCCACAGCTTTTGAGTAAGGATAATTATTTCACTTTGTTGGATCCAAGTAGTGCCTGATCCAACGAAGCTGGGACTCTCTGCAAAATGGTGATACGGGCTCTCTCCTAACATCTGAGTGTTTGGCAGGCACACACCAGGTGCTTTTAGACAGACAGCAGCCCCAGTTCTACCCATGCCAGCCCGCTTCATCCCTGGACTGCTCCGTCTGTCTAAAGGCACCCATGCCAACCCCTGTACAACCCAAGCAGGCTGCTTCTGCTCCAGAGCAGCCCCGCCAGCAGCACTCTGGAACATCTTACAGCGCTGCCTGCGGAGCAGGTCAGCCAAACCCAGGACACCGGTCTGACTGCAGCTCCACATTCGGCCAACCATTGTCCCAGGCAACGCCATAGAATTGCAGGCAACAGCCTAGAGCACAAGGCGATCGCCCACAACTCCAGGGAGCCTGTCAGGTCAATCTGAAGCCGACCCAGGCGGAGCTGCAAGCGAATGCTGGCGTACATACCGCAGGCTGCCTCCTCATCCATCTAAAAGCACCCACTGACTGACTGGGTGTTTTCAGGTGGGTGCGGGTGGAGGGGAATGGATGTGTACCAGAGTGCAGGGGTGGAGCATGGGCGATAGTTACATGGGCGCACACACATCTCCACCAATCTCCATGCATAGAGCGACCGCCATTTCCACCAGTTGCTCCGTGTATGGGGGAGGGGGGGAGATGGATGTTGCGCAGGAGTGCTCTCGCACCCCCACCCAACGGCCACGGTGTTTACATGGGACACCCCACGCATGTCCATGCAGGCACCCGCATGTGCATTGCATGGGGGCATCTCGTGTAAAAAGGGCCACCCATTAAAAAGAGTGGACCCCCTACCCTGTTTATTGTTTTAATGTTAAATTGTATCCCGGGGCCGTTTTAAACACTTAAATTGTTTTTGATGTATTTTAAACTTTTATATTTGTTTTATATGTATTTTTTATTATTGTTGGAAGCCGCCCCGAGCTGTTTTCAGGAGGGGTGGGGTATAAATTCAGAAAATAAATAAATAAATAAATAAATGTTACGTTAATTTTGGCAGAGGTTCTAGAGGGTGAGTTTTTAAAGGGCAAGGGAGGACTATACTGTTTTTATGAATTATCTTATGTGTTTTTTATGTTCATTTTCATACTCAGTACTCCAAGGGAAGTCTGATTGTACAGGAGTAATATAACTTTCCAAGCCTTGGAGACGATGCTTCTGTTAATATAAACCAAAATGATGTTGATCTTTTTTGCAAGAACATTACACTGGTGACTCATGTTCAACATGTGCACCTCTATGGGCCATTTTTACACCGATGCCCCCGTCACTCAGTGTTCGGGCGGGTGTGCGGCGGGGGGAGGGGAGGCACTCCATGTAAATGGCCACCAGTAGGTGGGGGGATGGGTGTGCGGCAGGTGCGCGCCCGTGTAAACGCCAGGGGCGGCAGGTGTTTCTGCATGCACGCTCCCGCCACACACACACCAACACCCGCCACATACTGACCTACACCCACCTCTACCCACGGAGCCCTCGGACAGAATGGAGGAGCCTCTGTGGGTGGAGATGGGTGTCGGTAGGTGTAGGGAGGTGTGTGTGCCCATGTAAACGGGCACACACACACCTACACCCACCGCACCAACACACCCCAGTCCATGTAAAAACGGCCTATAACTCCCAAATCCTTCTCAGCAGTGCTGCTGCCTAGTCAATTATCTCCCATCTTGTACTATCTACATTTGTGCAGTCCAGATCTCCAGTTTATCAAGAAGTGTCCCTAGGTTCGTTGTACATAGGGGCCTGCAACCAGAAGGCCTGTATACAAATGTACACGCAGTTCTTTCATTGTACAAAAAGCAAAAGTTGGTTAAGGAACCCAACAAATCAACCTGTTTGGGGGAGATTGTGTGGCAGTGGTGTCCAGAGACTGCAAAGACTTCCTGTGGCAGCCCTGACATTTTCACTCTTTCTCCAGAGTAATTTCATTTAAGCCAATGGGACTACTCCATAATAAGGAGTTTGAGGGCTGCAGTCATTGAAACTACATGCAGGTTTAGAGATGTGTGCTTTTTCCATTCTTGCTAGAGCACTCAGCCCCTCACAGGATCAACCCCTGGGAACTGAAATCATTTACTACTCCACAGGATCAAGCCATAAGTATCTTAACATTTGTCTACACAGGAATGTATATATTGGGGCTGATGCATGCCCTGTGGACCAGTGCGCTGGTCAGCACACACATGTACGTGCACACAAGTCATGCACACCCCCAGCATGGGGCCCGCAGTGTGTGTGCAAACCACACAGCTGCATGTGCGTGCAGCTACGCATGGAGGGCACGGGATCAGCCCCACTGACTATAACAAAGTGTGAGCAAGGGCCAGTTCTGAAATTGGTCTTGTTAGTATTGCCAGGGCCAATTCTGGACACTTTTTTTTGTCATTGTCAAAAAAATTGTACATATTTTAAAAAATTAAGCAATAAAGACTCATCCATAAAATGTCCACACATCGACAGATTAATTAAAACCAAAGATGCATTTTTTACTGTGTACCTCCTGATGGTAAAGAGCACTGGTCAAATTATTCACTGTAACTAAATTATTTCATTAATTCCGATGGTTCAGTCAATCCTGATTTCTGGGAGGGTGCTCATTATTCATAAGCACTCACTGCATAGTCTGGAGGTAAAAACTTAAGCCAATGTGGTTTTCAGGCATCTTCATTTGGTTTGTTTGCTATTTGTTATACTTCATGCAAAAATTAGAAAAGCTGCAGGACAAAGTAATTCCATTTTACAGGACCACACCCTCGGTTTGAAGTGTCATTCAATTAAAAGCCCTGGAGAAAATAAACTACATTTCATCTAAGCAGGGAAAGATGTTCACTACATTTCCCCCATTGCCATCAATGGGTGAAATGCAGTGAACACACGTCCCTGTTTATGAGACATGATACAAGGTATCTACATGAAGATGTAAAATCCCAAGAAATGAAGGGCAAAATTCTTCTCGCTCTTCCACACCAGAGATCACTGGAGGCCTATTTTCTCTTTGTATTACTTCTCTGGCATTCATTCTCTCTGTAGAACTCCCAACATTATCAAGGGGAGTTCCATGTAAGGAATCAGCACAATGCAGGGGGAAAGGGCATCTACATTGCAAATACAATTAGGATCTATAGCATAAGTAAGAAACAGGGGATATTGTCTGGAATATGGACCACCATGCCAATAGGTCCATCTCTCACTCTCTCTTTACCAATTGTCAAAAGGTTTCATTTCTAGAAGCAGTGTTCAGCAGAATACACAAAATGCTAAATGCTTTAAAAACCACAAGGTGTGGAATTCAGAATCTGGTGAAGTATTCAATGTGCTTAGGACAACACCTTATACTGGATGCAAAAGAGAAATCCATGCACAACATCCCAAGGAAAGAAAAATAATCATATCTCCCTTAAACACTTTCTTCCTTTGTTTCTTTTGCTTTGCAGCTTGTTGCAGCAAAATAATAAAACATAAAGGCCACAGCTTCCATTCCTTCACTGCTCTCTAGGTTTTACATTTTAGCTGTTAGGTGAAAAACTGTCATGGCCGGTTATAGCTACTTTAAAGGAATGCACTTATCAGGCTCTCTACACCCAGGACACTTTTTTCTCAGCCTCTGCTTTTTTCTATTTCTCACATTCACTTTCTTACTTTCTTTGCTGCCTCTTTCTCCTTTTTCAATCTTTCTCATCTAGCCTTTCCATTGTTATTCACCCTGTTTATTGCTTCAAGCAACCCTGACATACTGGACATCATCTGAAACTACAAACGACAGGATGCAATAAGCTAGAGAATAGCAGTAATCTGAGGAAAGTTCTTCATTCACTCTTGCTCCTAACTCTCTGTCTTCTTATCCTACATAGAAAATAAAAAAATCAATACCACCTCACAGGGCTTGATAAAAGTGCTGGATGAGTACAGCAGGCATGCTGGATATAGTAAATTAAAGTGATCAAAATTTTCCAGTCGACTCTGCCTATAGCCTACATAAACTAACAACCCTGTCTGCACAATGTCTGTCATTCTGGAAGCTTTATTTTATCTGTGTCTCTGATTGTCTAGAGAATGAATACATATACTGTATACCTGTATATGTGTGCACATTTATCTATGTGTATGTGGGACTTGGCATGTAACTAAGGATCTAATAAACACATTTCTGTATATTGTTATTGGTATATTCATCCCCATTCTTGATTACGGACCTTGGAAGCATTCAAAATTAGGTGTTAAAATCTGCTTGCTATGTTCATTAGATGATTTTGGAGGTACGATTACGTCGATACCAAAATAAACAATTAATGGAAATTTTCAGTCCTTTCTATACACTGAACCAGATATGGACCTGGTGTAAATCAGTGTATTTCCCTTGAAATCAATACCGCTATGCCAATTTTATACTAGCTGAGGATCTTTCTGCACTTATATCTTTTAAGGCATGATTTTATTGTTTGGCCAGGCCTAAGAAAAGCACAAAATATTTGAGAACAAATCAGACAGACTAAGGAGACTTCAAGGAGAGATGGCTACAGCCAGGGGCACAGCCAACATAATTTTAAGGGGAGAGGCAGGATGCCCAGATCCTTTCCACTTAGTCACACCACTAGGCCATCCCTTGGCCCTGTCTTGCCCCCTTCCAGGCTCTGTTTGTACAGTGCACATCATAGGGTGAGATCACCCGAGCAGCAAGGGTCTGATCTCTACACAGCCCCATGGCCATGCGAGCGCAGGCACCACACTGCAGGGCCAGGCCAGCGCAGGGAGCTTGGCAGACGCGTAGCTCCATCACCCCCCGCAAGGAAGCCGGGCTGCTCTCAGAGCTCCTGCCACGGCCGGAGGAGGCTGAGGCACTAGCCACATGAACAGACACCCGGCCCTGCCCTGCCTCCCTCCCTCCCCCAGCTGACCCAATGGAGAGCCTGCCCCCGGCCCTGATGTGGGTGCGTGGGTTATTTGTTCAGTGCCTTCCTTTTCATGTGTTCTCATTGTGTTTTACATTTATTTATTGTTTTGTAAGCCACCCCGAGCTGCCTGAAGCAGGAAGGGCAGGGTAGAAATGTTGTAATTAAATAAATAAATAAATAAATAAATAAATAACAGCACCCACCACTCATGGCCCTGCAGTAGTGCTCCCTGGGTGGCAGGGTGAACGTGGCCTCTCCCCATGGATAGCCCCACCTTGGGCAGCTTTACCCCAGTTAGAGTAAGGCTGGTCCCCAACACGTCCTCACAATTTTTCTGAGGACACATTGCATAGCAGCCAGCTGTTCGTTCCGCCCCGGGGGGAATCTGTGGCAGCTGCCAGCTACATAATGCACTACATCACATGGGCCGGCTGCCCCGGGACTAATAAAGGCATGGTAGCCTCCCTCCCTGTCTCATGTGGCCTCACCCATACGCTCTGTGAAGCAAACAGAGCCTGAAAAGATGTTGTAAAAGGGAAGGCAGGGTCAGAGAATGGTCAGCATACCCTCCAATAGCACCTTTTTGGCTGGTACATTAACAGGTTTTGTTATCTTGTACTGCCTTCCCAAAAGTGTAAGGTTTGAAAGGGGTCAGCAGACAAAGGGTAGCACATCACTAATCTATCCAGAAAGAGCTGTGACTCCCTGCATAGGTTAACAGTCCTGGCTGCTGTTATTGTTAGTCATTGCTGGAGGGTAGAACACCTTTTTTCACTTTAACAAATTTGGGATAAACAAAGAAAGATGACACCTAGGCAGGAAGAAGCTGTGTGTCTGGGATCAAGACGAAAACTAAAAAGATAGGGGGGTGCAGGTGTGTTCACAAGAGATTATTTTTTAACATGCTGAAAGGGACTATCCCTGGGCATTTTTACATACACGTTAAAGTTCCGGATTTTTCAATCTTCTGGGTTTACAAGTCCACAAGTAAGTTCCGGATTCATTTTTCACTCACACACTGCCCTGAGACAGTTCCTGGATGCATTCTTCACACAAACACTGCCCTGAGGCAGCCTAAAGTAGCCACCAGGGCCAGCCTTACCACGGGGCAGACCGGGGCGGCCGCCCAGGACTCCGCTCCCAGGGGAGTCCCACGCTGACTGTCCTGCACCCGGTTCTGCTGGTGGTTGCCTCACTACCAGCCTGTCCGAGCCCCTGCCCTCGGCAGCAGCAGGCAGCCTGGGTGGTGGAGTGGTGGGGGAGGAGCTACCGCCATCCCAACCACCCGCCCACCTGGGTGCCACAGCCTCGCTCCTGCTCGCTCGCCCCATAGCGGCGTATCCTGCACCACCCGCCAGCTCTGCTGCTGCAGCTTGAATCTCCCGGCCGCATGCAATCTGCATGCGCACGTCGGAGTCAGCCATTTCCTGGATCCTGGCATGCTGGGGGATGTAGTCCCAGCACGGTAGATACAAGAAATGGCTGGCTCCGGCATTTGCACGCATGCGGCCGCGGTGGCACACAGCCAGCAGGCGGTGTGGAATGGTCAGTAGCTGTGCAGCAGCAGGCAGTGGTAGGTGTGTCCGCAGTGCAGCAGTGGGGACTGTAGGGGGGGCTGGCCATCTGGCCGAACCGAAGTGAGTGTGTGTGAGCTGTGCAGCATGTAAGTTTGAATGAGTGTGCATTTGAGTTTGAATGAGTGTGTGTCTGTGTGAATTGGTTTGAGTGAGTGTGTGTGAGAGAGTAGTAGAACTGTCTGAATAAGTGTGTGCTTGAATAAGTGTGTGTGCATGACTGCATGTGCGTTGGTTTGAATGAGTGGATATTTTCAGACGTTACGTGATCACGGTCAACCACGGGGAATCCTGCGGCTTGATCGTGATCACGGAATGTCTGATGGGGGGGAACAGAAGTTCACCCCCAGATATTCACCCCCATGGATCACGGGGGGGAATCACATTCACCACACGATTGAAGGTCCCGGCTGGACCATCCCCGATCGCGTGGTGAAAGCGATTCCCCCCCGTGATGAAGGGGACCGTAATGTCTGTCCCCAGACCACAGCCCAGAATCCGTGGCAGGATTCCGGGCCATGGTCAATCCGGGGGGGGTGGCCAGGCACTGCGGCCACATTGGCCACGGCGCCTGCTCGTCTCCTGGAGGGCGGGTGGCCGGGGAAGCGTGGGGGGGGAAGGGCTGTGCAGCCGCACATTGGGCCATGACCCCCGCCCCCCCAGGATTTCCCGCTGGGATCAGCCACCGCATCTGTTGCCCGTTACGCAGTGGCCCCAGTGGGGAATCAAAGGGGTGTTTCCATGCCGGGGTTAATTGGCCCCGGCACGTCTGAAAACACCCAGTGTGTCAGAGATGAGAGCGTGTATGAGAGAGAATGGGTGTGTATGCCACTGTGTGACTGCATGTTAGTTTGCATGAGTGTGTGCATGAGAGTGAGAGACTAGAGAGAGAGAGTGGGTTTTAGTGTGTGTGAGAGATGAGAGCTTTTGTGTGTGGGAGAGTGGCTGTGTTTGAATGAGTGTGTGTGCGTGACTGCATGTGTAAGAGACTAGAGAGTTTGTCTGAATGAATGCATGTGTTTGAATGAGTGTGTGTGAGAGAGAGAGAGAGAAAGCAAGGAGGGTAATATGTGTGTAAGGAGTGGGTGGGCGTAACTATGGAAAGTGGGCGGGGCATCATAAAGTGGGCGTGGCATCAGAAAGTGGGCGGAGCTGAGGGGGGCCCCACATTTTGTCTTCGCCCTGGGCCCCGCTATTTCTAAGGTCGGCCCTGGTAGTCACAGATGTAGATGTGACAGGCTGCCATGGAAACCAAGTGACCACAGCTACCTGGAGCAAAGCAGTTTACCAGGAGAACTTTTTACACACAAAAGTTCTGGGAGAAGTTCTATGCAGAAGTTCAAAGATCCGGATGTTTAAGATCTGGGTGAGTGATTTAGACACACAGAAAGTTCAGGATGTAACAGCAAACATCCAGGAGAAATGTGTGTGTAAAAACACCCACTGTTTCCATTTGTGATCCTCTAAGTGTCTTTAAAACTAAAACTTTAGAATGTTGACTTTTTAATAGGTTGAGTTGTAACTTGAGTCATCAATCCTGCACATACAAACCTATGTGTACACAGGGACTCTCACACAGGCCCTTTTAAAATGGGTGCCCCTCCCCCCACTCACACATGTGTGAATCCATTTGAACACCACGGCAGGTGCGGGAGGGATGGGTGGACGTCCGTGGGAATGCCGCAGCTAGCGGGTGGGGATGCATGTGCACTCCCATTCTCCACCTACCTCCACCCATCACCCATGCACGGAACAACGAGAACCAATGTCAGATGCTTTGTGCGTGGAGATGGGTGGAGGTGGGTGGAGGGTCTGTTGGAATGCACCTCACCCACTGTCTACCCACTGCGCTGCCCACCCATACCCCCCACGCACCCACGCTGTACAGCACCAGGTCACACTACTGGTGCTATATAAATGTTTATAATAAAATAAATAAATAATAATAATAGGAAAGGGCCACAGACATCTTTTTTTCCCCAGCTCAGCCCCAAAGTTAGTCAGTGAAGTATTACAAATTTTCATAGGCACATGCAAATTTATGCCGATTAGGGGTGGTATGATGTGTACCTATTCTTCTCTGTCAAATGTTGGAAGATATGAGAATGTGTGCTCGTTGGTGTTGGAGGACATGTGTAATGTGGGGGCTCAGATCCAGTGCTGGCCTTAGGATTTTCAGGTCCCAAGCCAAAGCTAAAATGCAGTGCCCTTGGTGGCCCCTCCCCGCTTTGGGGCAACCTCTGCGGTGCCCTGAAGGCAGTCATGTTTGGGGCCCCACTGAGAGGGAGTGGTGCCCCCACAACCTGTCCTGGCAAAAATAGAGGTCACTGCAGGGTCCTCAGAAAGAGCGGGGTCTGGGGCAGCCACCCCAGGTTGCCCTGTGGTAATCATCCATCTCTGATTGCAACAAGATAACTTAGACAAGGCACAACATCATGGACCAGATTCTGCTACTGTGTACTAGGGATGTGTGAACAGAACACTTTTCGGACGTTCGGTCATTCAGTTCGAAACCCAAGTTCAGGTTCGGTTGTTCGGTTCGGCGAAGTTCAGTTCAGCCGAACTCGGCCGAAAATCCGAAAATAGTGCTAGTGCTCCCCCTTCCGGACACGTTTTTTCCGCCCAAAGTCACATTTTTCCTGAACTCATCTGAACTCATTCGAACTTTTCCGAACTGTTCGGCCGTTTGAACGTTCGGTTCGGATGTTCGGTTCGGTCATCTGAAGAGGCTGAGTTCAGCCCAAACTCCAAACACCCGAACCGTGTTCGCACATTCCTACTGTGCACCCATTTGTATGTCGATCATTTGCTTCAGAGAGAGCAATGGCATATGCAAGGATGGAATTGTTGGACCTAAAGTCATTTTTACAATAAAATTAACATACCTTGAAAAATTCTATTTTCTGCACATTAAAAGAGGGCTGTGGCACTGCTCTCTGTCTAAGTAACAACCTGGGTACTTTAATTATGCAGAGGGCTTTGTGAATGTGTTGATCTGGCTAGAGAATCCAGTTTGCCCTAGAAATGGAGCTTCATCCTATGGCGTTCTCCACATTTGGGGGGGGAGGTTTTCACCTTACATAGTCTGCCATCCTCCCTGCCCACAACAAGGAGATGGTTAGTGCAATTCTACAGAGATCTTCAGGCCCCACCACACCCCATAACATCACCTCAGTACCTCATCATAACTGGCTTGATTGGCAGCCAAATGCTCCTTGTCAATAAATACCACCGTTTTCTCCAGAGACTGAACAATGTTATCAACTGCTACACCCAGGTAAGCAGAGGTGAAGATGGAAAGCTGTGTTTTACCAGCAGACTGAAGATAATGCAATCCCTATCTCCTCAATAGTCCAACAAATAGATGGCAATGTGGAAACCAGAAATAACACCCAGGAAAGGGCCCTTGGGCAGAAAAAGTCACTACTCAACACTATGTTTAGAGAGTGTTCATCAGTAAGAGCCTTTTTAGAAGAGACATTTTCCTTGTGGAGTTGTGTCTGGGATACACTTTCCTTGTGGACTTGTGTCTGGGAGAAATTAATTCCCAAGGGGGAGGGGGATGTTTAGATGTTCACCTGCAAAACTGGAAGTTTGTAGGGATGGGCGAACAGAATGCCGTTCAGTCGTTCAGTTTGAAACCCGAGTTCAGGTTCAGCTGTTCAGTTCGGCGGAGTTTGGTTCGACTGAAGTCGCTGAACATTAAAAAAAAGTGCTATCGGTACTGAAAGCTAAATATTTTCGGTATCGGTATTTTGGCCCTGAAACCACCTCTGGTGTCCACACCTGGTGCCAGGAAGTCTGCTCCTCAGCTGCCTCCCCCTTCCAGTCACGTTTTTCCCACTCAAAGTCACATTTTCCCCACCCCCAAACTCATCTGAACTCACCCGAACTTTTCCAAACTGTTCAGAAGTTCGAGCATTCGGTTCAGAAGTTCGGTTCGGTCGTCCGAACAGGCCAAGTTTGGACCAAACTCTGAACTTCTGAACCGCATTTGCACATCTCTAGAAGTTTGTCGGCACCATTAGAAATGACGCATTTGCACATAGACAGAGATGTGGACTTCTTAAACCCCAATATAAGTTTTAAATAAATAAATAAAATAAATAAATATTGGGGTTTCATAAGTCCACATCTCTGTCCATGCATGAGTGTGCTATTCAGAATGGTGCTGGCAACCTTCCAGTTTTGCGGGCAAACATCTAATAACCTCCTGTGGGAATTTCTTTCTCCCGGACTTCACAAGTCCGCGAGAAAAGTGTCTTGTCTAAAAACGCCCTAAAGAAAGTAAAGCATAAGCTTTCATTTCCTTCAAATTGTGACTGCATTGGTTACGATCTATTGGGGTCCACCATGACTGGGAAATATGTTTGGCCCCAAATGCTGAATAAGTTTTTAAAGGCTAAAAGAGCAGATCCAATTTGTATGACCAAAGAATATAACAGGCCAAATTTCTAAGGGGACCACAACTCAGACTACAAAACAGTGTCCACAACTGTGCACACACAGAGTTTTGCACGCACCATTATGCTCGTTTTGACACATGTAAAAAAAAATCTCAGATTTGCATGCACATACTTGTTTGCACATGCAAATCACATAAAAATTCAAGCATCCAGATACAATTGCTGGACTTGGTGTTTGAAGGGGTATTTCATAGCCATGATATAAAATATTTACAGAGGGACCTTACAGTGAAAGGGTTTTTCTTCCCACAGAATACCCCCTGTCCCCATCTCTCTCTATTATTTCCAATCACGGTATATACTGTTTTGCTCAGTCTCCAGTTCTAACTCCTGACTTGCCTGATGAAGGACCCTGTGAGGTCAGAAAGCTTGCATACCTCCACCTACTGGAGTTGGTCGAATAAAAGATATCGTTGTACTACTTTGTCTCTACTGCCTATATTTGGGACCAACAGCACAGCAACCTTACTTTCTCTACCCACAGAATTAACTAAATCTATTTTTTCTTAAAGTGAATCAACACTCCCATGAAGTGGATGGAAGCTCTGCCCGAGTAAGAACTGCAGAACCTGATCATTTAAAAAATTGGGGTTTTCATTTCTTTATACTCTTAGTCCTAATACCCTTAACAGACTCTCTATATTTCCTCCGCCTTCCCCTTTCTGCTCCATTTCTTCCTCAGTCATTCTCTTTTATTCTCTTTCATCCCCACCCACATCACCTCTGTTTTACCATTCCTATCCCTTTCAGTTCACACTCCTTTCAATCCATGGGGGCGGAGGGGGGTTCAATCAGTCCCACACTTAGGAAGTGTTTATACACCCAGACCAGGGACCAGACGTATTCTGGGTGTATTTATACACCCAGACGTATTCATGTATTGACTACCATAAGCGAAGCTCAGAGCCAAAACAGTTTGAGTTAATTTTAACATTTAGAATGTACCCGTTCTAAGTGGATTCCAAATTTGTCAAAATAAATTTGTCCATCCTAATTTAGATCATTTTGAATCATGTGTTCTGTAAACAATACAACAGGAGAAATCAATGTCTGAGGTATTACTGTCAAATAAAATTATGCAGGACTTAGTCTTGCTCTCCTTTATCATGCTGAGCAGAACGCTACTACACAAGTAGATTGATGTCAGTGGGGCTACTCATGGTGTAAGGTACGACTCAATGGGAGGAACAGTGGCAGAATCAGTGGTGGTATTCTTAATAGAAAATTACAGACAAAACAGACTGAGTTAAATAGCAGTTTGTTTCTAAACAATGGTATCTCAGCAATCTTTGTGTTTTGCTCTTGTTTTTTTCAGAATATCTCAAACAATTACACTCTGCCATAAACTTATTTCATTTTTTTTAATTCCAAGTCATTCTAAGTTATCTGAGCACTAAGACTACATTTTTATACCACTATAACTCAACAGTCAAATGGATGATTTTAAAAACTGCTTCTGGGCTGAGACTCATTTGCCAAGTTCCATTCAATAGTGAATGTTTAGAGCAAAGTTACAAATCCCAAAGAACAATAGATTTAAAATGAAAATGCAGGCTCGAGCTTAACTATGGCAGTGCAACTGATGCTGCTTTGTCTGGAAAGTCTATGTGTATTTAGCTTGCAGCATACACTTTAGATTTTTGTGGATATTGTCGTGTCACTTTTGTCTGTTTCATACTATTTTATTTCTCAATATAATTTCAGTCAAGTACTAAATGGCACGAGAAATTCCATGAGAAAATAAGGCTTTCTTTTCTGAAAGTTTTCACTGCAGGCCTTCTTCCAGACAGATTAATTTTGAAGAATAGACCAATGGTATCATTTTGGGACAGAATGGGAGGGGCATTCTTTTCCCTCCACCTCATTCCCCCAACATTTCATACCATGTGCTTATTGTGCATCTCTGGTCCTTTACAATGGCCCCTGCCATACATTTCCTCTACTGCCCCCACACCAAATCTGAAATACCATACCCAGGACAGAGCTATGGGAAATTGGATTTCTGTCAAATGAAAATTCTCTAAACTTTGAATTTTAGTTCTAAATCTAGGGAATTTTCCACATTTTTGTTAAACTGAAAATTTTTACATTAAATTAATTTTTTATTTTTGAAAATCCTGAAATTTCATATTTGGTCTTTTTCAATATGATAATTTTTTTTCATTTTGGATAACGCAGGCTCTGTGCATTTTGAGACATGCAGAAGGCATACTAAATAGTTGTACTTCTGACATGAAATGATTTAGGTCAGGTTAAAAACAACTAAATGAAATATGGGTATTTTCAAGTGGAGCGGTATTTTTACTTTTTTACTTTTGAAATTTTCAATGGAAAATGTCAAAACATAATATTTTTTTTCTGGAAGTGGGAAGGGGAAATCAATTCACTCTCATAACTACATTTTTAGAAGGAAAGAAAAGTTTTGTACAAAATGTTCTCATCAGTTCTAAACAGGGTTTCCCAAGATATACATTCTGAAGAGGGTCTCCATGATGATGCCATCTCCACGTCCCAGGATATTAGAAGCTGGATTCCCATTGATATTCCAGCCTCTGCCCATTTTTGACAGGTTTCTCTCAGCTGACATCCTAGTCAATTATACGAAATTTAAATTTTTGCTGAACTGCGTTCACCAGCAATCTCTATCAAAAGGTCCTGGTGGAAAATTAAGTGTATGGGGGAATTTGCCAGTTTTCACATGAGACCATGAAGCTATCTCAGATAATTGTCTTTCCATGACACTGCTGAATCTATTTTCTTTCAAACATTATCAAGTACTGCATACACCTACAAAATATCCTATAAGGAATTAGATGGTTACAACATGTAATTGAACCCTATGATTATGTCCAACGTGTATGCAGGACCAAAATGAGCTTGCAAAAACAGGTGGAAAACCATCTGTTCCACTTCCTCACACCAACGTCATTCCACTCTCCTGTGCAGAAGGAAACTATATGAGTAGGTTCTAATGCAGCAGTAAATGCTGCACAGAGCCCCTTCCAAGCACAGTGGAAGTTAAAGGAGCACAGTCAAGAAACCCAGCATTTGGCCTTTGCAGTGTAACAAAAGAATTTTTAAAAATCTAAATCAAAAGAAATTTCTCCAGGATATTTTGTTTAAATCCAATGAAAATAGTGTTCTGTTTGAAATTAAACACTAAGCTTCAAATTAAACACTAACCACTGCAGTTCCTAGACACTTCAGCTTTGGGCTACTGCGTGAGAACCAGAGTATGAAACTAACTAGGAACACGTATCCTCTTTTTACCTCTTTTGGTCTTTGTGCTTCACCCACCCCCCACACCAGCATTCCTCATTGTTCCCTATTTCCTCACAACCCTACCATTCTTCTCTCTTATACAGAGGATTTTCTCTGGTCCAATCACCTGGCCAAGAAAGGAAGGATGCTGATATTGTAGTCCAGTTAGGGTTACAGTCAAGATGCTTATCATAAAAGAAGTGGTATTTTTCTGGGCCAGCTCTAAATGTGAAAGCAACCAGTCACTTCATCTTTTCCCAGCTGCAGATCAAGGTCTAACAAGCAGGCATGTATGCTAGGATCTGCAACAAGGGGTGTAAACAAACGAAGCGATAGTCCACTGGAGTCTGTGTTTGGTCTGTGCAGCCTCCCACTCCTGTTTAGTATATAAGTCTAATAAACAGGCAGTCCCCACTTAGCCCCCACTCACCAATTTAGCACAACAAACCTAATGCACATGCAGGCGTTCTTCCCCGCTGCATAATTGATGGGATGAAGACAAGTGGGCGCACATTAGCCCGCATTCACGCACACAGTGGACTCCACATTCTCCGAGAGCCCGCCGTGAGTGGGGGCTGGGTGGCCAGTGTGTGGTGACCAAATGGCCGGTGAGGGTGAACACCTAATCGATGAGTGGGTTGACACCCACCTGGCATGGGCTATTGTCGGCTATCAACTCATTTGTTAACACACAAAATTGATCAAAGAGGGTCATTTGGAAAATGCACAAGCTGACAGTCCTATGAAGCGGAATCTTTAATGACCACAGGCAGGCAATAAGAAGGTCCTCTTTCTTTTCAAAAAGGTGACTGACAACTCCCACAACACAGTGTTTCTATCAAAATACTATGACATGGCAGGAAAAGGTGACAATGACCAACACCAATTGTAGCAATACCCTATAAAACCTATTTCTGGCCAGATCGATATATCTCTGGTTAGATGGACTATCTCTGGCTATATTGTTAGAATTCCTTATGTGCCTATGTCACTTTTGAAAATAAGACTTATACCGCTTTTAGACGAGCAGCCTGGGAAGCATGTTATTCTACGTGCTGCTAGGAGAAGCCACACGGGGTGCGTTTACATGCACTGGAAGTGGCTGCCAATCATAGGAATCGGCATTGCGCACAGCCTCCCATGACCTCTTTAAAGACGCGTTCTGGAAACCATATTGGGGTTTCCAGAACGCGTCTTTAAAGAGGCCGTGGGAGGTCACGTGTACCACCAATTCCTACAGCGGACAGCCACTTCCGGTGCATGTAAATGCACCCCACACGGCTTTTCCTGCCAGCGTGTAGAAGAACGAGCTTCCCGGGCCACTGAGATTCCTGAGTCATTATGGTACTTTTGAAAATATTACCTAATGCATATTTTTAATGCAGGATCTGATATATGGGAAATGTATATTCACCAATATGGGGAGCACTTGACCTTGGTTGCTGGTGCAAGCCAGGGGGATTTCTGTAGCTAGGAAATAGGTTGTGGATTTATTGCTGGTGAGCAGTTTCTGATTTTTTTAAAAAATAATTTATAAAAGGAAGCTCTCACTTCAGCTTGTCAATATCTATCAAGATTATAATGGTTTATTTTAGAGTGTGCAATAGATCTGCCTAAAAATATTATCATAATGTGTTTTTAATGTCCATGATTCAACCTTTTTTTCCCCTCTTCTAATTTTTAGTAACACTGTACTTAACATACTCCCAGAGAGCAAAGCATCTAAATAACAGCTTCTTGAAAAATTGCTGTCATAGAGGGACCTCTTCAGAAAAAGAAGGGAATCATACCATGTTAACAGATCACATTGGGCTTCATAAATGTCAGAGAATTCCCAAGATAAAGTACAGTGCAAAGGAAAATTACAGCTCTCAAAGGAGACCAGGTAGCTCATACAGATTTTGGAGGATTGTATGGCAGCATGATTGATACATTACACATAGATAGACATTCAGATATCACAATAATGATCAGGGTAGAAAAGTCTGAATAGAATAAAACAGAATACATGGATTCTATTAATAATATGATAAAAGAATAGGTAGTGTTTTATATAAATATGGTTCTAAAAATCTATCACTGATAAAGGGAGGGGTGATCTGTTTATAATTTCCCCATTTTGATTTTTTTTTTAAAAAAGAAAAAGAAATGCAACAGTTAATGCTGATTTTTTTTCCCAGACCATTTAGATATTCGCTCAAGTAGCAAAAGGGCAAAGTAAATTTACACATTTGAGATTTAGATAAGACTAAATGCTGTCTGTGGTTATGTGTGTGGGATCCAGATGCATGTCTGATGGCACAAATTAGCCCTGAATTCTCTGGTCTAGCGTTTTTTTTTTACTAGAGTGGGACAAATACTGCAAAGATATATATCAGGAGGCTGGTATTGTACTGGAATCAAGTAAGAAAATTTAAAATGCTCTGAACTGCGAGAGATTTGAGCTATATTTGATATATATCCCAAGACAAATTATTGGCCACATTTGTTTTTGCAGAATTTACAGAAATCTCTCACAATTCAGAGCAGTTTAAATTTTCTTACTTGATTACAGTACAGTATCAGCTTCCTGATTTATCCTGATCAGCCAATCAGAGAACACAGGCATACCATATAACTTATGGTATGTATTACTCACACTTCAGCTACTGAATATTCCCGACAGACAGCTTGTGATTTAGTTACAAATGTGAGGAAAGACACACCCCATGCCCTAAGGAGCTAATCAACTGCGCATCAAACCTAGTATTGAACACTAGAGAATCACATAGAACAGAGGTGAGCAAATGGCAGCTCGGGACCCACTTGCCATACCTCCCCTTTAAAAGAGAATGCTTGTGAAAAATACATGGGACAGGGCTGAACTGGAACCAATGCAGCCCTGCAACATGTATTTTTCATACATGTCCTCTTTTAAAGGGAAGGTATGGCCACCCGACAAATGTGGCTTTCAAGCATCTATATTGTGGCTCTCACTAGAAGTGGACATCTGGAGGTATGTTCATGTGGTTCCCTCAGGAGCAAGGAAACTGAGCCACTAGTTCCTCCACCACTAACGCTAGAGCCTTCTGGGGGCCATAGGAGCAAGGGCAATGTTTCTTGAGCAACTACTGCTGCTTCTCAAACCAGCCAGACTACCTGGGAGCTGGAGCTTTGATGTGAGCGATAGGGCTGAATTGAGATGCCCTTTTGTCACAAGGTATCTAAGAAGATTACAAGATCTTACGAGACATTTCACACACACACCCAAAAAAATCACTGTGCATGCACAAATGGCCACTGTGGGAATTTTGTGAACACACAGACCTTTTCCAAAATGGCACCAGCAGTGTCGGCACCATTTTGGAAAGGGGTAGCCATTCTGTGCATGTGCAAATGACACCACACATGCACAGAACGGCTGCCCTTTACCAAAATGGCACTCCTTGGATCCCCCGTTCCCCCGTTGAGAAGCAGAGCAGTGAGAGACCCAGTGGCTGGAGCAGGCAGGTGAGTGCATGATGGGGGAGGAGGGAAGGCTATGTGTTCATGAGTGGGAGAGACCCGAGTGAAGGACACGGTGCAGGCACGCACACGGTGCGGGCACGCATACCAGCCTAACACACATCCCTACATGCCCCCACTCATCCCCATGCACGGAGCAACCTGGGAAAACAGTGGCTTCTCTGTGCGTGGGGATGAGTGGGGGTACGTGAGGATGCACAGGCACCCATATGCACGCGTCGCCCACCCACCGTGCACACACCCGCACGCCCATGGACCCCCCACTCTGTGGGACTATTCTCGTTGAGGGAATTTCCCCCTGGGGAATAGAGAGCTGCTGAGATTTTCAGAGTCTCTGTGAAATAGCAGCCACAAAGGCAACTATAGGACAAATAAGTATGAAAGTCTACATTTTCAACTGTGGTCTCTTAGGGCCTGATTTTCAAGGTTGTTGAATGTAGGCAACTCCCACTGGCTAGTTAAAGATGGGCACTGAGAAACTGGGAAATTCAAAATTACTGGACATTTTTGAAAATGTGGGCCAGTGTCTTGGTTCTTAAATCCATGGAGCCAAAACCAACTTTGACATAAAAAGTGGTGTCAGTTATATGCAGGGAGGGACCTGTATTCATTGTGTTTTCACAAAGGTCCCTGTTTATATGTTTGCTATTAGTTACAACTGATAAATGCAAGTTACCAACGCTATCAACACACAGTGGGCAAGAAAAACAAATATAATTTCTATGTCAATGGGATGTAGGGAAATGTCTCCCTCGCCTCTACAGCTGCTTTTCCTGCTATCCTTTGCTTTATCCAGTAAATTACACTTGTTTGAACTAGAACTGAAATAGGTACTAAGTTTAGTGCCCATGGGAAATACTCATATTTTCAGATACCGCATCAGGTACCCAATGGATTACCTGGGTACCAGCTGTGTACCTGGAAACCCCCAAAAATCTGGTACTTCCAGTACCAATTTTTTTTATTTACCAATTCCCAGTTGGTATACCAATTGGTATATCAAGTTGGAAAACCAAAAAATCAGCACAAAAATTGAAAACAAAAGCTACCAGAAATAATTTCCCAGGTCCAGAAGTTGACTTTCCGGGACCAGAAAGTCCCAAAAAATATCCAAAATCCAAAATGTATTTATTTGTGGCGTATCCATAGGACATAGCCATAAAAACAAGAAAATAAGAATATATGATTTAAAATAACAATAACACATAAGAAGAAAAAAAATAGCTCTATAATAACCTTGAAGCTAAAAACTCATTATATTACCAAATACCACTGGGTTTATTTAAAACAGGTCTTCAATTAATAAAGATAAAATTTACCCAACCTTAAATTACCATCGTTACAGGTGATCAAGAGAAGAGTTCCAGTATCACATTTAAACTTAGGAACTATTTTCATCCACAAACACGTACTAGAAAATTACCTAAATCCGATCACCAAAAATCAGCGGATCAATTATTCAGTATGGAAAAATCTCTTCTGTAACCAATCATCTCTTGAATCACAAAATATGGGGAAAATTAAAAACCATACATCAACTAAGGGAGGGCATAACATTATAATTTACAATTCTTCAAAAGTTTACCCCTCCCCAAAATCTTTGCAACCAACTCCTTAATATAATCATAGATATACTCCCTGATCACAATACAGCCCACCAAATAGTTCAGGGAAGGATAAGTCCAGAATACTTCAAAGGCAAGAATCCTCGGGGGCCACGGCGTCATCAGAAGTCATCCGTTTGTCCATAGTATCCAATCTAGAAGATGTCATCCATCAGGTTCATCAATGTAGTCCACAGTCACGGGCCTCCAACATATATATATCCCATCTTGTCCATCCAGATCAAAAATCCCATAAGGATATTCCCAGCCCAGAAAACCTTCCGATCAGATCCTTCTGTATCATATGGAACCCCAAATCCAATTCATACATAACAATATATCCCAAGTAGATGTAAATGTAATACAAACCTTAATGAGATATATGAGTACCAACATCAAACAGCAATCCCCTCATCCAAGGAGGTACATCGAAATTGCAAGAAATTTTTCCTAAGATCAAAAGCCTGCACTAAAAAATTGGCAGTTGCAATAGAAACTTCAGCAAGATGATCCTCTTGAAGATATTTTCCCAACTCAAAGGTGGATCTACCCGGCCACCTCTGAAGGTGTCGGGCCAACCAGTGTTCCCTTCATCTAGTAGGAAGCCTGCATTCAATCGATACATGGCCCACAGAGTCCACCTGTTCATGGACCAGAACGTTGAATTTCTGGGACAGAAAACCCATAAATAAGTGTTCTAAGAAGAAAAATTGTGGGGGGAAAAGTTTTTTAAAAATGGAACCAGAAGAAGTTAAGTTCAAAAAAAATTGTCAGAATTTGACAGAAACCCAATAAATCAATGTCAGGAGTCAATGGGTATTTTCAGACGTTACGGGGCCCTTTGGCCCCGTACCGGAAGCAACGTCTTCGTTCCCCGCCAGGGTCACCCCTGCACGGCCCAACAGACGTGCCGGGGGGATCCCGGTGGGGAAAGTGGGAGGGGCCGGGGCCGCGCGGCGCAACGTGCGGCCGCACGGCCCCGCCCCCTCCACGCACCCCGCCGCCCGCCCTCCGAGGAGACGGGCGGGCGGCGGGGCCAATGCGGCCGCCGCGTCTGGCCGATCGTGCCACGGCCCGGGATCCCGCCGGGGATCCCGGCCCGTGGCACGCGGCCAGACGTTACTTTTTGTTGGCCACGGCCCGCGGTCCATTTGACCACGCTTCCCGGGACCTTCCCCCGGCTAGCCCGGGAAGCGTGGTTCAAATTGACCCCATGTGGCAATTGAGCGTGGCCAACATCTGGCGCACGCCGTGCAGATGTTCAGGGGCCTTTGGCCCCGTGGGGGGGTTGAGCGTGGTTCACTGTGGTTCAGCGTGATCTTGTCACGTCTGAAATCACCCAATGTGTTGACAAAAAAGTAAAACAAAATCAGTACTGGGAGTCAACATTCTGGAACCAAAAGTTGACATTTCAGGACATCAGGTACCCAATTAGGTTGTAATCAGGTACCGCATGGTACGTGATCATTACCAGGTTGATTCGAGTGCTGGAAATTTGATGGGTTACCCATTTCCAAGGGTTTCTGAGAGCTCTATTTTGAACCCACAGAACACTCAGTTGAGGCAACTTACACTACTCAGATACACCTATGGTAGCCATTTCCTGACCAATCTATTCCTTAAACATCATCACCCTTTTTCTATCACTTTGAATGGCTGCTCCCCTCTCTCCAGTGCCTCCCAGAACCTGCAGAGTGACAACCAGGTGGCTCCACAGCAGCGGCTGAGGTTGGCTGGCTGGCTGTCACTATGAACATTCGGCTGGTGCTTTCTTCAGGAGCATCCCACATCAATTGTTTGGCAGGTAGGTACCACACACCAAACACCTAATTGGCGGGTTTAGAGGAGCATGCTCACCCCGGGCACCTAACAGTTGATTGGGGGGGCTGGGTTTGGTGTGCCATGTGAGCATACATCTCCAGGTCCCCCCAATCATCTGTTCAGCAGAGCCGGGTGACCACACTTCTCCAGATTCTTCCAATCAGCTGTTTGGCAGGGCCAGGTGAGCAGCGTGCTCCTCAAGGTCCCCTAATCACCTGTTTGGTGGGGCCGGGTAAGCGTGCTTCTCTGGGTCCAATCTATGGACCCCACCTCACAGTGAGGCTGGGTGAGCCTAACAAATGTTAGGCTCATCCCAGACCTTGGCCTGGGATGGTTTCCCGGGATCTTCCAGAGGGCACATCCCGTAGCAACTGGCTACCCATCCCGGGGCATATCTCAGCCAATATCTGGCGGGGACAGAACAAATATGCAGTTGAGTCCCAGGCCAATAAAGGCTACTATCATGTCTGTTTACACCCAAGGTAGCAATGAGTGAAGTGTGTACTGTGGAAGTAAAAGCTCCATGATCCAGGCCATCTCTTTCCTTCCCAGCCCCAGGTGCCCACCCAACCATAAATTTTGTCATCCTGCCAACCAGCCATGCCTTCCCCACATCTCTTTTAATACACCTATATCTAGCTGCAGTCCACACTGGGTGAAAAAAACAGACATGACGCTAACCACCCTTTAACCACCCTTGGTGGTTATTTATGCATGTTGCAGGGCTGCATAGGGCACCAGTACAGCCCTGCAACATGCATAAATAACCACCAAGGGTGGTTAAAGGGTGGTTAGCATCATGTCTGTTTTCACCCACTGTGTTCTGCAAATTTCCTCTCATTGAAGTCTCAAATAATACTTTTGTTTTGGCACTGACATAACTGGGAATCAATGGATTAAGCATAAATATGAAATGGAAGAATCTGGAGTAATGCAGATTGACATCTCTCTGTATTTTTGTTTGGGGTTTTTTTGGTTGCCCAGTGATCATTTGTAAATTACCCCAGACAAGAAGTGGTTCCCTTGGACACAGAGTGTTTCTTCAGGAATTCCTTACCTTCAGCAATTTCCCAACACAAGACTTTTAAAATCTCATTCTTTCTCACTGATCTAACTGGATGCGAATAAAACTTCTAAAAAGCCAAACTCAGCTTTTACTCAGGTGTTACTCAGGCAAATTTCCACTCAGTTACAACCCTCTAAGGATGTCAGAATTCAGCTCTTAGAAACAAACACATACTAAAAGATAAACGCCCTGGCTCTTCTCTCCTCAATGGCAAAGGGAAAATTTCTACTTACCAAATCAGGCTGAAAATGAGCAGAGACATTCAGTCAGGTAAGAGAAAGCTAGTTAACAGTAAGAATTAGATTCTTTCCATTAATATGATCCAAAAATTTGCTAAAACAAACCAAAAGGAGAGAATATTTGTATCGCTCTCCCTTTCTTGTTTAGCTTTCACTCCTCTTGAAACTAAAGAAGAAAATAAAACAAGAGAATAAAAATTCAGCTTGGGCAATGTACTTGTTGTTTGTTTGTTTTTAAATAATAAATTCCAAACTTAAAATATTTTTTTGATAGGATAATTTCTTAGATTCAGTAACAAAACGTACCCTCTTGTGTTTTATATTTGGGGGGGAAGAGAAGAGTTCCAAAATAGCTATGCTAGGTATTATCAGCTCTCTCAAGCAGGGCAGTTTCACACATTTGTTAGGCTGTTACTCTCTGGGGCTGTGAAAGGATAGGATTTCGGTCCAGCTGACAGTGTTCCACTCCCTGTCTTCAGTTTACCCAGCCTCCTGTGCTCGTGGCTTTGCAGGCTGAGATGCCTACGACCGTATCCTCTCTTAGGCTCAATCTGTTTTATGCTCTTGTCTGATATTTTCAAGGGTTTTTAATCACAACTCCAGCAGATTGATCAATGACAGATATGAGCAACAACTTTTGCATGCTAACAGTGCAGGATTTTTTATCTGAGATAATATTTCTCTCTTAAAAGGCCTCTGCTCTGCTATGTATTAATTAAAATCTAAATACTAAATATTGATTGATGCGTTATCAGGCCATAGCAGTTGGGCCCTGCCACATTGATTTTTTGCTGTGATTTATTATCATATTTAAGAAAAATCATTTTGTGTGATTATACGAGGAAATAGACTTTAGTGAGGGTGTAATTCTTTTGTATCACTTTTGTTGTGTGGAGGACGGGCCAATTCCTCAATTGTGGCTAAGATTGCTGATATCCTTCATTGCTTCTTCTCTTTGGCCTCCGACGGCTAATGCTTTAAGCCTGCTTGGTCCTGTCATTAGGAATAATGGGCATTAGGATTTACCTCTTTAATCACAACTAAGATTAACAGATGGTATGAACCTAACATCTTAAAATTATCTAGTTATTAACAAGTATTGCTCCTTAACACGTTAATAACATTTGTTTTTTTCCTGAACTGCTTGGGTTGAAACACAAGCACCAGCATAAATATGTAAATTTATCACATTGTCTCTTTCTTCCTCCCTATATACAGACATCATATATGTAACCATGCAAATATTTGCAGAGAATAATACCAAGACTTGTATATAACATACATCTCTACTGTGCATATAATTTATACTGATAGCTAACTGATATATTTTGTATGTATATGTGCGTATGCACTGTATGTATCTTTAGATATGCACATACACTCTGCGTATACATACTCTATAGATTGAGTCTATGCATGTCTGTACCCAATCAATGTATTTTATGTATGTGTATCTGTGAATTTTTATTTGTATCTGGATATTAATAATGATCTATGACTGTTTCAGCTGCAGGTAGGTTTTCTTTTTTTTATTATTCCTATTAAAAGGGGAGGGGGATACAGGTCTGTGTATTAACATTAATTAAGCCACAGTAATCATCTAGAATTTATAAAGCATCATATGACCCAACTATAGTAGTATTAATGATCATGCAACCATTTTGTTCCTAATAAATCAGAATATGAAAACTTTTGCTTATCAGGACTGACCGTTTTTTTGACTTTGTTTTGTCTGCATTCACTTGACATATTTACATTAGGGTAACAAACGAGATCTATTTTGCTTCATCTAGCCATAACAATTTATAGGTAGTTTTTTAACCTAGTTCCTTAAGCACACTGGACTACATAGATGTATAAGTGATGGTTTACAATGAATAGATATAATTAAATAAACACAAATTATTTTTCAATTTGTGACAGTTAAAATATATTTGATCTTCTCAACAGTGTCTTTGCTTAAGTCAAAGTTGTAGAAATGTTCAAGGCTGACCAGTAGTTTTTCTTTAACATAGCAATAGAAAGGCAATTGAAACAAACATAAACTTTACTAAATCCTCAACTGCTCTTTTGAATAAATTCTTATTCTATTTCTTAGATACCAAAAGAGTACTTTGCTTTGTACAAAACACAGAAGAAGGCATGGTATGTTCCTAAAGGGTTAAAAACCAAAACAGATTTTTGTTTGATTTGTTTTGTTTTGTTACTCTATGGGTACAGCCACACAATGCACCGGTCCCCTTCTGCCCCGCCACATGGTGAGGTTAGCTGCAAGGTTTTGAGCAGCAGGCAGTTGCTCCAGTCCTGTCTGGCCATGTCACGGCCAGGGGAGAGATAGTGGGCAGACTGGGGGAAGCAGTGGGACAGGACCGGACGCCCGCTCGTGTGGCCAGTGCCTCTGCCCACCATGGGGCAGGGCAGGATGGCCAACAGTGGCCCGCTCAGCTGCCGCACGGGGAGCTGACCATCTGCCCTTCTCCCCATGTTAGCCCCAAAGTGGCAGTGGCAGTGATTGCCCGCCACAGGGCACACAGGAAGCAGGCTCGCCGCAGCTTGTGTAACTACGTCATAAGTACATTACTTCAATTGCTACCAATATCGGTAGGAACAGTACTGTAATATATAGTAGATTATAGCATGACACAAGTTTGCCACAGAAATCTTAATGATGTCAATGGAAGCTTCTGCTTACAAAAAGTCTGATATTACTGATAATTGCTATGGGGGAGAAATCCTCTTTCATCTTCATAGCAAGAAATTATTTCCCATCACCCATCAATCACCATATTTGATTGGTGATCAACTGATCGGATATAATAATAATTGTTTGAACTGTTCAGGAGTGTAATAATTCTAAAATGTGCTTACCCAAGTAAGCTTTAAACATTTAAGCCTAAGATTTAAAGCATTACAGGGAAATTGCTTAACCATTCTGTTCAATTTTATATGCACTTTGTTTCCTGTCAATTCTTGTGATGCACTTTGTGGAAGAAAACTAATGCCAATGCTTTGATAATAAACCTTTAGTGTTGTAAGAAGCCCATAAGTACACACAGAGGGTAATTTCAGATGTTACGATACCACGGTCAACCACAGTGCACTTCCTGTGGTGGCCGCA
Source organism: Sphenodon punctatus (assembly GCA_003113815.1). Taxonomy (NCBI): domain Eukaryota; kingdom Metazoa; phylum Chordata; class Lepidosauria; order Sphenodontia; family Sphenodontidae; genus Sphenodon; species Sphenodon punctatus. The sequence continues at coordinate 347,842 of QEPC01012832.1, forward strand.
GTTGCGTAACATCTGAAATTACCCAAAGAGAATCCCGTCAGATGTTCACCCCAGTGAACCCCCGGCAGGAATCTCTTTGACCATGCTTTTGGACCTCCGGCCACCCGGAGGTCCAAAAGCATGCCTAGCTGGACCACAGTCCAGAATTGGTCAAAGGTAACGTCTGTTACCTTGGCCAATTCTGGATCATGCCCCAGACCCCGGGATGGGATCGGGCACAGCAGCCAGATTGGCTGATGCACCAGCCTGTCTCCCAGAGGGTGGGCGGCCAGGGGACCGTGAGGGGGCGGGACTGTGCAGCCGCACGTTGCATTGCACAGCCCCGCCCCCTCCCTGACCCCCCCAGGGAATCAGGTCGGCACATCTAAAGGACAGCCGGTCTGATTCCTCACCGGGATCCAAAATGGAATGGGGAATGCACGTCTAAAATTACCCAGAGTAGCCACAAAAGACACCACCAAAATATCTTGATAAAATGAGAAATATAGTGTTTGAATGCATGCAATCCTCTTCCATTAAAATCCTTGGGAACCGAATCATTGGTTTCAATGAAGACAAGATTGGATCCTAATGGCCCAGTTCTAGCTCCACGTGCACATCATAGCACACACACATACCGTGTACTCATAGTGTGTGTGCATGGTGTGCACATGATGTGTGAATGACACACACCTGTTCCATACCATACATATCCCAAGCACACATGCAATGCACACTTAGTACACATGCACACACAACCTTGGAGTGGAACCTAAGTCTACTGCAGCCAAGAAGTGCCACATTACATGAACACCACCAGCATGAATTTTAGTTAACTGCCAAATTTTGCACTGAGTTGGTTGCTAACTGTACTAGAGAGCCAAAGCTGGGTGTAGCTCTGCTCATTGTGGAGGCTGGAGAGACCTTAACAGCCCGAGACGCTCTGGAGGATCTGGACTGTTTCCTGAAGCTGCTGGAGGACAAGAGGTGTGTGATGCCAGCAAAGGGGCTTGTTTGGCCACCTGTCCCTGCTGTGCTGTGATTCTGGATGTGGGAAGAGACCTTTGACATTGGGTAATTTCAGACGTACCGGGCCCAAAGGCTCGCCACACTGAACCACGGACTGGGATCCGTTTCGGATCCTGGTCAGGAATCAGGCCGGCTGTCCTTTAGATGTGTCGGCCTGATTCTCACTGGCGATCGGGGAGGGGGTGGCTGTGTGGTGTGACGTGAGGCCGCACAGTCCTGCCCCCTGCGCTCTCCCAACCGCCCACCCTTCGGGAGACAGGTGGGCCCAACGGCCAATCCGGCCGCTGCGCCTGATCCCGGCTTGTGGTCAGGACCACAATCCGGCCAGGCTGCAGGTAACAGACGTTACCTCCGGCCCGGCCTGGATCATGGCCAATCTGATCATGGTTGGGACCCGATCCCACTATGATTCTGGATGGCAGCCGGAGGTCCCGAATCGTGGTCAATCTGATTCCCACCAGAGATTCACTGGGGTGAACATCTGGTGGGAAGCAGAACAGACATAACGGGACCAACTGCCACCACAGGGGATTCACTGTGGTTGACCGTGGTATCGTTACGTCTGAAATTACCCATTGTGGAAGGGCAGGGCAGAGGGGTTAGAGTCCTTCCTGGCTAGAAGGACTGTACATGGGACTTATATATATGCTAGTGATGGTTTAAACAGGCCATAAATAAAGCAAGTGGTGTTTGAACTCAATCCCACATGTCTGGATCCAGTTCTGGGTACAGATCCTGAGGGCATTTAGCCCCTGAGGGCCAGGCTCTGTTACATACTCATCTAACAATAGTGGATAAAAAGAAATATTCAGGTAAAAATGTGCCTTAAGAGTGACAGTCTCTAATCATGGCCCTTCCTTAAATCATGCCTGCCTGTCTCCTGGGGCTGCAGAGCTCAGCATCATAGCGGAGGGCAACTTATTTCTGCATTAGAGGAATCTTGTAGGGCAAGGCATACTCTGGATATGGGTGCCAGCAGGTGAGGGCAAGAGGTGGCTTTTGCCCCTCCCCTGACCTTGCCAAGGCCTCACTTCATTTGGAGCCCTGGATCATAATTCACTCTATAAGGGGCATGACCACATCAGTAAGGAACAGAGCAAAGGAACTCCCACTTCTCTGTTGGGGCCGAGTCCCCTTTGGGGAATCATGATGTCATGATGCTCCAAAGGGGGCAGGGCTACAACAAAAAGGGACTCTTTTCCCCACCCCTTCCCAACATGACTCCACACCTAAACATTCTGGGGATGCCCTGAGGCACACATGAAAACCTCGTTAGTCAGTTATTCCGACCCTTTTGCCTATAGGATCCTATTTTGAGATGTAAATATAACCCTGCAACCCAGGCAGCAACAAACACATGCAAAGTCTACCAAGCATCCACTTTGTAAACGGTGCAACACCACGTGGGTCCTTGATGATCCAAGCCCCACAGAAAGCAGTGGGAATTTTGTTGTTGACTTTTTTTAGGAGCAAGAGCAGTCATTAATTTATTATGAATGCCTCCACCCACCCACAATGCATGGTTAAATTTTTTCTCCACTTCAGAATACTAAAACTGGTAAGGTTGAAGTATGGACCAATTTACTTGCAAAATGGCAAATTGGCATCAAGTTGGAACAGTATATCTGCTGACAGCAACAATTCTACAAGCTGCTTGTAGGTGAGTGAAACTTGCCTAGGGAGACCAACTGCATGTCATTAGGGGGGCAGAAGAAGAGAAACACATCCAAGAACTAGAGGGAGAAGATACAGAAGGTATAATGTCCAACAGAGGGAGCATATTCTTAAGAAGAGGAAAAAAGAAAAAAGGACATCATTCTTGATTCCTTGGTGGATGGAGGTGAGAAATAGCTCCTCCCTTCCAAAAATATAAGTAATTTGGGGGCATGCCAGCCAGTCACCCAACAGAAGGCGTCTGCACCTGGAACTGGCACCATCAGGTGCTCTCAAAAGATCATTAAAGTCATGATGAAAGTGAACAGCCCCGCAGAGCCTGTTGGTCTATGCAGCTGTGTTGCAACAGACAATGGGTGTTTTCAGAAGGACAGCCGCAGCCTGAATCTGCCCAGCCCCCACCCCTCCACTCCCACCCCATGGTCACCAGTTGCCAGCTCTGCCCAGGTCCACATCAGGTGGACCGGAAGTGTCCCCAGACCAATGGCCACCCGCACAGGCCCCACCCCCCAACACACACCATAAAGTTGTGAGCGCTCACCTGACACTCTAGGCTGGCGACCGTAACACTAGTACTGAACGGGGCAATGGACGGACAGGCATGGAGCTGCACGGTGGGTCAACCCAACAGAGAGGCAGCAGTACCGCATTCAGCCATTGCCCCGGGTATGGCTGGCCCATTCCACACAGCATGCTCTGGGATCTTGTGGTTCACACTGGGCTGGGCTGCCACATTCCTCCCTTTCTCCAATACTAGCTGCCTCTGAGAGTCTAAACAGACTGGGCTTTCGGGGCGTGAACACTTTATTACTACCAACTGCCCTGACTTAGAGGATCTAGGGCCATTTTTGCATGGATTCCCCACCCCCACTCAGTGTTTAGGCGGATGTGCGGCTGGGGGGCCGTCCATGTAAACGATCGGCAGAAGGTGGGGGGGATGGGTGTCCGCTCAGTGTTTGCCCGTGTGAACACCGAGCAGGATGAGGGGGGTGCACGCTCCCACACAACATCCACCTCCAACCATCGCACACCAATCTCCACCCACGGAGGCCTCCGGAAAACCGGAGGAAGCTCCGTAAGTGGAGCCACAAATTGAAGTATTTGTGGCTGTGCTCGTGATATTTTTCTTCTTTGATGCACTTTTAGAAATACTACTGTTTTTAAAAATGTATTGATCATAAGGATATTTCCATGTGAAAGTACTTTCAATTATTGTTAAATGTTAAAAGCTAAATTAGCTATAGCCTAGAGAAATTGGAGGAAAGCTTTCTTCTCTATTTTTTCCCGTGCTTTCTTTGCAGATTTTGCTGCTCACTGTAAGTCAGTGTGGCTGTTTTGGATGATAATGTACATTCCACCTCACACCTTGAAAGGGCTGAAGGCAGCAGAGCTAAGACAGAAACAAGAGAAGAGAAAGCAGCAGGGAAGCATGAGGGAAGAAGACTTTTTTTTTTTTTTTTTTAAACTAAGTATGTGTTTTGCTGTTCTCAGGCCCACCAAAACAGGCCTGTCAGATGACAAAGGAGCAGAGAAATTACTGTACCTTTTTTCAAAAAGGAATTTGGAAACAGGCTCAAGACATATAATTTAAATGGGTTCTAACACAAAATTGCTTTTTCATTGGCTTGAAAAATTCAAATTAATGTTGTTCCTTTAAACCCAATTCTTGCCATGTGAAATCCCTAATAAATGCTGCATTGTTATGACAATGCAGCATGCGAATAGAATAACCTACAGGGACTCGGGAACAAAGGTCCCTGTTTACAGGGGGGGAAGTGACATAGGAACTGCTCTCAGTAATTCGTATAGAAGTACTAAGGGGTACATAGAAATATTAGTTTTTTAAAATCCTTTATTGGGTGACGATATTAAGTATTAATTGAAAGCTGCTATTTGGTTTACCCAAAATGGATATAATATTTACCAGACTGGCTATTTTTCCTGGTTGTTGTAAAGCTTCACTAACTGACAACAAAACTGCAACAAGTTATGAATTTCTGGAAATGTTATGTGTGATGAGTTATGTTTATTATTATATGTGATGGGCCTAGTTGCCTTACACTTTCTGTAGTTAGCTGCCTCCAATTAAAATTAACTTGGAATATGCCGCTAGAAGTGAGGGAAGAATTCCAACTTGCTAGCATAGCATTTGCAATTCTGCACACACTTTACACAGATGTCATGTCTACACAAAGCACAAGCAGACCAAGATTCAGGCCTCGTGTCTGAAATATTTGCAGAAAAAAATATGAAGTTTGCATCAGTGCACATCCCTGGGATGGGGTTGAGCAGGCAAATATTTGTATGAATCTGTGTGCACAACAGGTTCCCTAGGAAATTAATAAAAACACTTTTTATACATTTGTTTGCTTGTTAAGGTCCTGGTCTTCCCTAGGCCAATTCCATTTTCCTAATACACCACTGTCTTGCTGCTCACTTAGGTTCCCTGATGACCTAATTCCTACCAAGTGTCATTCATGGCAGTCAGTCAGTATTGTTACAAGGCCGGCTGAGACATGGATTTCTAATGAGATTAAGGCTGATCAGTATGTTTTGAGTTCTTTTTCTTGCTGAGGAAGAGGAACAGAGTTATGCATATGACCAAGACTTTTCATTACATTGCAGAGCACCTACCTGACTCCTATCATGGGTACCCTTCTTCTAAGGAAGCTATTTTTCTCCTCTTTTATGCTGATTTGAATGAACTCGTAAAGGAAAGCAATGAGCAAATATGTGACAGTGTTCAGCTGTTCTGCACACAGTTTTACTTCATGAACAAAAGCAGTTATATTCAGGACCCTGGTTATCCTACAAATAAAATTTCCAAATTTTGCAACCATAAAAACCGAATCCCGCGAGCAGAAAATCCACATTCCGCAAACAGAATAAATGATGCAACTAAATAAATTGTACCAATTATGCAACTTCTTAATGCTAATTAGTCTCCCATCATGTCATTCCATCAATTTAGATATCTCATTTCTTACAAATAATCACAAAATAGCACTCAAACTTTACGGCAGCTCTGTGATATACATTGTGGTTTTCTTTCAGTGGGGGCGGAGGTTTTGGGCAGCCCCTCTTTGATAGTTGTGACAGGGCACAGCAAGGCCCCAGAATATATTTAAGTTTAAATCTTACAGGAACTTTGCTAGTAAGATTTGTTACTAAGAGATGTCAAGCCAATGGTTCCCAGCCTTTGCGTGTGTGATCCCATTTTGGGACTAAAATATAATGCATGGTTCAAGACAGGAACAAAGACATGCAAAGTATTTATCAATCAGGACTGTGATCTCATCTGCAAATCGAATAACCACACATGAGCTCTCTACTTACAATTTGGGAACTTCTGTGTTAAGCCATTAATTGTGCAAAATAACCATAGATCCTATTCTAGTGGTTGAAATGCTTGATTTGACAAATGGGCTGCCATATAAATCTAGACGAAACTTTCTGCCCACTTTCTGAAAGAGACACAGGTCGCCAGGCCTTCCTGCAACCGAAAACCCAGATACTGTGTCACTGAGTGATGACTGGATTTGGAATCCCCTGAGGAGCATCCATTCTTCTTGATGGATTCACCATGACACTGCCCAGACGGCTTCCTAGTCCCAGTTGGCAAACACCTCTGTTTGCCAAAAAGTGACACTATCAAATTGGAGTTCCTACCCATTTCAGGGTTTTAATGGACATGAAAAGCACCTGGTCAGGAGAGTGGTATGGTAGAATTTCAATGCCCCACTTTACACAGACAGGGATGGGTGGCAGGATGAGTGTACTGGCATGGTGGGTGGAGGTGGGTGTGCATCCATTCCCACGGGCACACACACACCTCCACCCACGGAGCCTCCTCCGTTTTTCCAGATGGCTCTGTTGGTGGGTGATGGGTGGAGATAGGTATGCGCCAGTAGCATACACCCACCTCCACCCACTGCCCATGGTGTTTACACAGGTGGCCACCCATCCCCCCACCCACTACCGCACTGTTTACACAGTTGCCCCACCACACACTCACCCACACACCCAGCGGGGGGAAGGGGGCATCCATGTAAAAATGGCCAATATGTCACTCAGAAGTAGAGCCGAAATGAACATCAAAAGTGATACCCAATTTGATAAATTTGGGATATTCAAATCCATTTTAGCAAAGCGGGTATGAAGTGGTATTTACTTCCAGCTTTGTTTGCAGCTTTGAATCTTCATTTTAGCATACCATGATTGGTATTTCGGTAGTTCAGCAGTGGCATAACAATAGGTGGAGCAAGCACCTTAGGACCCATCCATTCTGGGGGACCTAACTGGTGGAATGACAAGGGACAAAGCCCAGAGTAGCTTACACAAAGAGTAACTGTTTGGGATGAAAGGAGGGTGCAATGGAGAGTGTCTGCCGGAATAACAAGGAAGGGACAATGGGAATGACAAAGATGAGGTAAGGAATAGGGAGTGGATTTACGAGGGAAAGGATTAGCTGGACTGACGTGATTATGTATTAACAGGGAAAGGACAATGTGAAGCAGACAGAATGACAAGAGACTGGATGAAATAACAAAGAGGGTACCAATGGGGGTGGCATGGAATGACAAGGAGGATACAAGAACGAAGGGTATGAAAGGTCAGTGGGTGGAATGGCAAAGGTGTTCACAGGGCATGAATGGAACAGACATAAGGCCATGGGGAGAAGCTGAATGATAAGCAGGAGACAGTGAGAAGCAGATGGAATGACAGGGAGGAAGAAATGGGAAGCAGGCTGAAAACCAAGAAGCTGGGTAGGATAGCAATTAAAGGATGATGGGGAACAGATGCAATGGCAGGCAGAGAGCCATAGAGACGAGGTTAAATGGGAGGAGATAGCAAGAATGACAAGAAGGAAGCCATGAGGAGTGGATGCAATAAGAGGAAATAGGCCATCAAGATTAAGTGGAATGACAAAGCAGGGACAATAATATAGGGTGGAATAATGAGTGGGTGGAATGGCAGGGAACAGTCCATGGGAAATGGTGGAATGACAAACAGGAAACTATAGGTAAGGAGTTAAATGGGGAAGGATGGGGCGGAATGACAAGATGGAAGATCATGAGGAGTGTCTGGAAAGACAAGGAGGAGGCCATGCAAGAAGTTACAATGGCAAGGAGGGAGTTTGGGGAATAAGTGACATGACTAGGGACTAGGTCAAATGATAGAGAGATGTGCCATAGGGAGAGGGAGAAATGTGAGTGATTGGATGGAATTACAAGGTGGATATCATGGGGAATGGATGCAATGAGACGGACATGAGGAGTGAATGATGCCTATCCCAGCACCTGCAGCTCCCTGGGCTGACCCGCCTCACCACCAGGCTGGTACTTCTCCAGCCCTGGTCTCTGTTCACTGTTTGCTTCACCCTGCTCCTCCCTAGCCTGCACGCTGCTCAGCTGAGCTGCAGACTTCCTGCTTGGCTTTTTGTGAGCAGGGGGGAGTGAGGGGACCTCTTCCCATCTGCATGCACCCTCCTAATGGGTCCCCCATTTCCAAGGGAACCCTAAATGGGGGTGCACACAGAACCCATGTGCACCCCTGACATGGGTCCCCCTGGGAACAGGGAAACCATTGGTACACACAGATGGACCGAGGCCTCCTCACTCACTTCCCCCCCCCCACCCCACCCCGCTCAGAAAAAGCCAAGAGGGGAAGTCCCCAGTTCAGCTGAGCAATGTGCAGGCCTGGGAGGAGTAGCGAACAGCAACTAGACAGGAGAATCAGCATCTTGGTGGTGAGGTGAGCCAGTCTGGGAGGTCAGGTAGCCCGTCAGGTCACGTTCAGGTACCAGTTTGTGTCTGAACACAACCGGGACAAGTTGGGCACCCCAGATTCGACAGGGTGCACATCTTTCTGGGTAGCCAGTTGCAGCTCTAGTCTGGAGAGAAAAGATGAAAAGATAGGGGACTGTGAGGAATGACAAAGAGGTGCAAATTGAAATGGGTGGAATTACAAGAGTCTAGGTGGAATGATGAGCAGGAGGATTTATCACTTAGACAAGGAGAGGAGCACGCAGAGCTAAATAGACTGACAAGGGATTTGCTAGAATGACAAGGAACTGCACATGTGGCGCTCAGGAGACCACTGGGGTGTTAGAGTAAATGAGGGAGCCATACCATTTTTCCAGACCGCAACCACAGTCAGGAGACAGACAATAGTGGAGCTAGAATGTAATCGTCCCCTACTGCCTTAGGGAAAAAGGGAAGAGCAAGAGGTGGATAATATGTTTGCAGAGGAAGAGGGGTACACACAGTTTCAGGTGGAAAAGGAATTTCTAGTCACTCCTACGACTCCACTTTTTGTCATTCCACTTTATCTCATATTGTCAATAACAACGTCACAACCTCCTTGCTGTCATTCCATCCAGACTCTTGTTATTTCATGCATACCTCAAGGCATCCTTTCCATCATTCCAGCCAGTCTCTTGTTATTTCACCAGTAGTTTTCTCCCTGTCATCCCATCCAGACCATTGTCATTCCACCTGCTTCCTGTGCCCACTCACACCCCCATCATGCCACCCTTGTCCCTGCTATTTTACTGAGTCCATCATCATTCAACTTGTCATTTCATCTGTTCCCTGTGGCCTCCCCCTTGTCATTCCATCTAGTCTTTTATCATTCCTCCTGTTCTTCTTGTCCCCTTCTTTGTCATTTCACACATAGACACACACACCACTCTCATCTTTGTCAAAGCTGCAGCTACACAACATTGCTTTACACAGCCTACTAAAATCTATTGTCATTCATGCATCCCCATTATCTTCCATTGGCATTCCTATTGCCTCCATTGTTTCCAGTGGCCCTTCCATGTCATTCCTTTTAGTATTCCCTTAGAGACGGTGCTCCCTGTGGCTAGCATCCAGCACCAGCCTCAGCTGGGCCTAAAAGTGCAGGTCAACACCTCCAATTATCCTCCCCTTCAGCTCCCAAGTCCCAGCCCCCTACCCAGCACACACTTCTCTCTCCAGCTGGGCTCCTAGCACTGGCCGTGGCTTCTGCATGCTTGGAGCTGGTGAAAGGGTTTGGCAGCAACAGAAAGGACGGAAAGAGTCTCTCATGCCCAGGGGTGTTGAATAATTTGACTTGCCCCAGGATCCTGTTAAACCTAGTTAGTTACACTACTGTTTAAGTTCAGTCCCTTTTGATATGTCAGCATTTCAGTATTTGATACTTCATTCACTTGGACAGTACTATTTGGCAGGGAGGGGTTACAAATTTTAAATGTGAATGAGAATGTAGTTACTGCATCGATGGACCAGTCACATTCACATTCAGACATTTTTTTAAAAACCAAATAGTACCACTGAAAAGAACAAAGTGCCAAATACTGAAGTGACCCAAAAAATACCAGTGACTGAAATATCGTAATAAAGAAATTATTTGTAAACATTGCAACGCTAACAAACTCAATTTCAGATATTCGTGCATGGGAATGAATATGCTAATTATTTTCATAAACACAAAAACGCATGTTCATTTCAGCCCTAGTTAAAAAGCATGGATTCTTTTAGCCAGTGATGGATTTGCCTGAAACCTGTTGGAGTACGTAGGCCATGGGGGTAAGGTGGGTAAGGTGAATGGGCAAGACATCAGCCGTTTTTGCACAGGAATTCAAATAAGAAATTGTAAAGCGCACAATGAACACCATCTGCTAAACAGCTGAAAGATGGCAACTCAGACGTTACTGGGGCTGTCTATTCATTCATAATTGTTGCCCACATCTCGAGAAATAGATATGGTTCTCTTTTTCATATCTATCCACCTGGCCTGTCAGGGCTGTACTAGATTACTTTTTCTCACTGTACTAAACTGTGCTTTTCCAAATAAATTATTACACGTGGCTCAACCATCCCTCTAAATCTTCATCAGACACTGTTTCAGTGGCTACACCCCTTTATCTTAAACATGTCATTCCTAATTTCCTGTCACAAGGGCACTCTGCTTATTTCATATTGTTTCAAATTGCAGTAGACGTGTCCATGGAAAAACTGATGATACAAAAAACACTGACTATGGCCACTCTTACACGGATGCCACCCACCCACGAACACCTGGAAACACCCATCGGATGGGTGGGAGAGCGTCAGTGTAAATGTCCACGTGTGGGTGGGGGCACGTGCCCGTCCCACCCACCAACACCTGCCAACACCCACAGAGCAGCCGGGAGGGAGCCGGCACCCTCCGTGGGTGGAGATGGGTGTTCACCACCCAAGCGTCCACGTAAAAACGAAAACATCCACACCCACACGGAACAGACCGGCAGAGCCCCACAGCACCAGCACCACGGGGCACGCATGTACTGCCACGCAGACACACCCACAGGGCAGGGGGACGCCAGACATCCGGCCGAGACCCCGTAAAGGAGGGAGGAACCAGGGCACACGCATGCGGGCTCCCACAATGGTGACCAGGAAGGCCCACGAGAAGGCCACGGGAGCCAACGACGCTGCACACGGGGGAAGGGGCCGAGTGAGCACGGGGACCCTGAAGCGCCCGGGGGGGGAGAGAAGTCCCGGCAAAGCGGTGCAAGGGGGGAAGCGCCCCAGGCGGAAGGCACAAGTGGGGGGTTATGGACCGCTGGCAGGGGGGAAGGCCGGGAGGCACGTCGGGGGGGCTCAGCAGGGGGGAACGGGTGGGGAAAATCACCAGGAAGTAACACGGCTCACGTGTCTCGGCACAGGACAGAGGGACCGCTCCGATGACCCCCCCGGTGGACGACCCCCAGTCCAGCACCTCCCAAGGGCCCGACCCAAGGAGCAGCAGCGAGAGTGAGGTGAGCGCGAGGGAACCCACCCCCCCCGGGAGGGGAGGGCCACACCCCAGGCCCTGACCACTGGGTCAGGGAACACAGGGCAGGGGCCAGCAGCATAACCCGGTCCCCCATCCCCGCAGGACAGCTCCCAGACAATGGAGCACCTCACCACCAGGATGACGGCTGAGGAGGGCCTCCCAGACACCCAGGTGAGCAAAAGGGAACCTCAGGAGGAGAGGGGGGGCAGGCCCCACAGGTGGGCAGAGGAGGCCAGCAGGAGCCAGAGTAACCCCTATTGCACTATCCCCAACAGGACACAACCACCAGCACGGCTACCACATCCACAGGGCGGGCCCCATGCCACCAAGCCAGTCAGCCCCCCACACACGGGTGCCAAAAGTGGGAGCCCTGGTCCAGGCAGGAGATCAGGGACTTCATACGAGTGGGGGGGGCCAAAAGGGTCCAGCATGACCTGGTGCGAAGCTACAAGACTGGGCAGGTCTATGAAGCCATCACCCAGGAGATGCAGTGGCAGGGGTACAATAGGGATGTCACCCAGTGCATGCAGCAGGCAAAGGACTTGAGGTCCAGAAATAAACATATCAAGAACAAGCTCCTAGTCTTCTTCCTGCACAAGCTCCTAGTCCTCATCTATAAAGCTCTTCACAACCTTGCTCCCCCCTACCTCTCTGCACTTATCGCCCTCCATACTCCAGCCCGTGCACTTTGCTCCTCCTCTGTCCCTTCTCTCACCCTTCCACGCCTTCCCTGCTCCCCTAAGCACCTTCGTCCCTTCTCACTTGCTGCCCCCCATGCCTGGAACTCCCTCCCTGTCCACATCCGCCTTGCCCCCTCCCTTCATACCTTCAAATCTCTCCTTAAAACTCACCTCTTTCGCTCTGCTCTGTCTGACTCTTTATCCTGCTGAGCCACTATTCCTATACCTACGATCGGTTTACCCTTATCCTTGCAACATGGACCTGCCTGCTGTCATTCTCATCGTAACCAAGCCAAGTACGTGCACTTGAGACCTCGCATCTTCATGAATGTTAGACCCCTTGTCTCTCCCTCTGTTCCCCTTCCTAAGTCTCTCCCCCAGCTCCTGTCTCTCAGATTGTAAGCCCTAGGGGCAGGGACCCTGTCTATTTTATTACTTTGTAAAGTGCCAGGTACACTGCTGGCACTATATAAATGTTTGTTAATAATAATAATAATAATAACAATAATCTCAAGTCCGGCTGGGCCATGCGCACAGCCGAGTTCCAGGAGGAGCTGGACATGTTCCTCTGCATGGATGGGGACATTGTGGCCTCCCGCACACACAGCAGTCCCTTCACCAGGGGCAGGCGCAGGGCCACCACGCAGCCCTCCCGACAGACCCCACAGAGCAGGGGGGAGAGATGGCCCTGGCGAGGCCAGCCAGGAAGCAGAAGGGGACAGCCCCATCCCACAGGGGGAGGAGGCACCCCGGGAAGCCAAGCACCGAACCACCGCACACTGCGCGCGTCCCCAAGACCCACAGGCCGACCGGCCACAGGGACAGGGGGTGAACATAGAGCCAGTGGAGACCCGGGATGTCCCCCAGGAAACAGAGGAACTGGATCTAGGTATTCGCACCCCAGCGGGGCCGGGGGGATGGGTCAGTTGGGGAACGGCCCGGATGGAGGCACCGGGGCCTGGGTCAGGGGCCAGCAAACACTCACGGTAACCCATCCCATTGCAGCACAAGGCAGCCTGGAGGTGCATGAGGTGGAGTTTGTGGTGGAGGAGGAGGACAAGGGGGGCCAGGCAGCTCCCTCACCACCAGGTGGGTGAACCTCCATGGTGGGGCACACAGGCCAAGGGGCCATGGGGGCCAGGTGTGGGGGGGGTGGTACAGGGGAGGCAGGGCACCCAGGGGCCTGCAACCATCAACTGGCAGGGTCCACCAGGGGCTGGGCGGAGGGGGGCAGGTGGGAGAGGCTGGAGGGCCCACAGCGGCTCCCATGGCACACCCGACTGTCAAGGGCCCCTCCCGTGACAATTGGCAGCTGGGGGGCCAGGCCATGACAGGGCAAGGCAGGGGGATCCCACAGGGGGGCAGACAGGAGCTGCCGCACTATGGGAGTTGCCCCACCAGGCACCCCGGGGTCCGGCGCTGGCGGGCAGCGGGGCACACAGGCCGGAAGCCCTAACATTGAGTCCAAACTCCCGTTCACAGACCAGGCACCCACTCGCATGAGCAGAGCAACTGCTGGCAGTGTGGAATGGAACTGGGAGATGCGGGCATGGAACCAGCACTGGAGAGAGGATCTCAGCAGGGACCTGCTGGCGGAATCACAACGGTTAGCCAAGGTGCACTCCCAGGAGCTCGCTCTCACAAGGGAACTCATCAGAGGGGAGGGGGAAAAGGACCAGGAGATCCTGGCTGCCATGATGGCCCGGTTCTGCACCGAGCACCTCTGGGACAGGTGCCAGGCTGCTGCCCTCCAACACGAGCAGCAGCGCCTGTGATGGGCTGGAGGGTCAGGCCGCATGGCTCATGGACCTCATGGGGGAGGCCATGGGGGCCCTGCAGCGTGACCCCCAGTGCGACAGGCCATGCCATGGCAAAGAAGGAGGGCTGGCAGATGACCAACACCATGGTGACTTCCCACTGGTGCCGGTGCCCCCCCTGCACCTCGGCCACCCATGGTTTCCCCAGCAGCAACCCTACCCGGGTCTGGTCCACGGGGTCCCCCTTCCCCACATTGGGCAACTGGACCCACTTGCAGGACCACCCTTCCAGTCCTCACCCCCCCCCCGGGGCCCACCCCCGCTGCCACCCTGACCCCTCCACCAGGCGGCGATGCCCCCATCCCAAGACCGTACACCCCAGGACAAGCAACCACCCATGGTGGCTGCCCCACCCCCACAGGTAAGGCTGCAGCACCCCAGGCCCCACCGGGGGGACCCAATGGGAATCCGGGGAACTGCGTGAAGCTGGACCCTTGTAGGGAACTCATTGTTGAACCCACTCCGAGCACACGCACTACACGGGATGGGGAGCAATGGCCATTGCCAGAGGCATGTGTACCTGTTCGTTGCTGCAGTACTCGACTGGGCAGGTGCCGTGATACCATGGGTGGGCCGTCCTGGGGGGGCACCTTCAGGGAGCGCCCTACGGCACATGTCATGCTTGTGCACGGAGTAGGGGGCTCCCTGGATGCCTATGGGGCACCCAATTGCCCGTGCACTGACAAGAGACAGAGGTGAGTGCACACAAGGATTCCTTACCCCATTCCTGTTCCTCCAAATAGGGACCGACAGCAGAGGCTGGTGTGGAGCAGCCAGTGGATGGCAGGGAGGCCGAACCATCCGCCCAGAGAGTACTGCGGTCAGCTGTGGCCAGGGCATGCTGACCAGCGAACCCTGGTGGTGCAGCTAAGAGGGGGAGAGGGTGCCCCAGACATTGACCCCCCACCCCGTTCCATTGTACATTTCCCCTCCAATAAGGGTGTTGTACCTATACCTTGATGTCGCTTCCTCTGTCTGGGGACATGGGGAGGGTTGTGCGGCATGCAGGGGAGCACTGGCAGGTTGGGGGCTCTGTGCACTCCCTGCCCAGCCGACGGGGCCGGAGGCTAGACCAGCGATGCCTCATGCAGTTGAGGTGGCAGGAACAGATGTGCACTGGAGCTGCAGCCGGGTTGTGTTGGCTGGCAGGCCTGTGCGGGGCCTGCGCCACCCACAGCCGACAATGAGGGGAGGGTGCTCGCCGCCGGGCAACCCACAGGACCCGTTCCCTGGACCCACTAGGTCACACATGGAATTGAGGGCCGGATGCAGGTAACGGGTAGGGACCAGCTGTTTTGAAGGGGGCCACATGCCTACAGACATGGGTGTGGGTCCGGCGCTGGCCAGCGTTCGGCTGTCTGGGCAGCAATGCGGTGACAGATGGCTTCCCTGTTCCCCTCAGAGCCGCACGGGGCCACCCTTCCCTGGGCACGTTGGTACGGGGGCACTGGCCCGGCCCTGAGCACCAGTGCAGGGACACCACGGAGCCCAACAGGGTGCAGCATCAGACAGATGCCCGCCTCACCCATAGCATGAGCACTGCCCTCCTGAGGTTTGCTGCCGTCTGCCGCCATGCCCCCAGGAGGACAGACTGGTGACCCTGCAGGCGGAGCAGGGTTATCTGCTGGAAGAGCATGCACAGAAGCAGGAGGCCCATGCTCAGGAGGAGCAGCAGCGCAGCCCTGGGCTGTGGGTCCCCCTCCCCCGGCAGCATGGTTCTGCTGCTTCCCACTCCCACTCCGCTTGGCATGTGACGTGAGTGCTGTGTGCTCCGCTGTCCAGCCTGTGCCCACGGCCCACTCTCCCCTGGTATCGTGGGAGCTCCTCCGTGTGCACCCAAACTGGGATCACCATTCTCTGTGTGCTGCATGGTCCCATGCTATAGCCCCTCCACCCCACGCCCGACCGGCCACAGCATGTCCCTTATGTACTGTGTAGGTTGGTGAGGACAGGGCAGTTGGTGCTATGCAGGGGGTGTGCTGGGGTGACAAGTGGGTGCCGGGTCCGGCTGAGCATCCCCGGAAACGGGCCGACCACATGCCCGCCGGGGGGGATGGGACCATGCGCACCACTGGGTACCCCTGCCTCCGCAACCACACTACAGTCCCCCCAGTCTGGATCCACCTTTGCAAGCTGCAGCAGTGTGCACTGTGGATACAGTGCCTGGCTTGGCTCCATGCCCTGGCACAGTGCCCGGCCGTGGCCCCCTTTCATATCTCAGCACCTGTGCTGCATCCCTTGTGTCCTGTGCATGGGTTGTGGCACCCTGTCCACAGCGGGCCTGCTTATCTCTGGCATGTAAGGCCGTCTGTGGTTGAGGGTATCCGTTCGGGCTGTGCTCGTCCCAGTTGCGGCAGCCCTCCATCTCCTGGATGTCACTTCACCGAAGCGGGCCCCACTGCTGTCATGGCCGGTCATTCTGCGGGGCCCTCAGCCAGGGATGTCAGGGAGGATTGGTCTCCCTGTGTGGACATGCTGTTGGTGGCCCTATGGATGAGCCCTGATGTGCAGCTGTTGGTGGGCAACCTCCTGTCGGCGGGGGATAGCTTCTGGCTCCTGTCACAGTACATGTGGATGATGGGTCACCAGGTTGGGGCCCCAGCATGCCGGGCCCATTCCCTCGAGCTTGCCTTCACACCCCTGTGCCAGCCTCCTTGGGGGTACCCGCCCGCCATTGTTGTGCCATGGACCGCTGCGGAGGTAACGGCAGCTTGCCTGCTGATGGAGCTACCCGGGTACAGCCTCGCCTTGCTGTCAGGGGGCCCCACTGTTGCTGCCCTGTACACCAGCAGCCTCCTGCATGCACGCGGCATCCCGCACACACCCTCGGACATGGGGGCCATTCTGTGGGACCTGGCCTTCCTGGCCCCCGATGTTGGTGAGCCACTCCAGACCAGGAGCCCCTCCGCTGCGGAGCTCACCACCCTTTGATCGGTGAAGGACCTTCCAGCTGTACGGACTGCAGATGCAGGTGTGGATCCGCTCCTTCCGCGCTATCTGGTGGATGCTCATATGCACTCCTCAGGCTTCTGAAGGGGCCTGTTCGCCTGGGAGGGTCTAGCAGGAGCGCTCACTGGACCACCCATGAGCAGCCCCTTGCCACCACCCGCTCGCTGCCACCCTGGTGCCTGGGACAGTGCATAGCCGATGCCCCCCCATGCCTCCAATCGGGCTGTGTACTGCCGTCTGCATCACTGCTGGCTGCCGCCTGGAGTCCCCAGACCCCATTGCCCCCTCTGTGTGACTGCTGCCCCTTCCCGCTGGGACTGCCCAGGTGCCCTCACCCGCCCTGCGTGACAGCTCCTGTGCCCTCCTGTTGTGCCTCTCGTGCCTGGCCATGGGTGACCCTACACCCCCCTGCTCTGCCTCTCTGTGCTTGGGGGCCCGCTTTCCCCTGGCACCAATAAAATGCTGTTATGTGATGTTCTGTCCTGCCTTGCCTCTGTTGCCGCTGTGGCAGCTGGGTGGACCTTCCTCTTTGGTGGCCCTCCTGCCCTCATCCATGTGGTTGTGTGCAGGGGGTGTGCTTGGGGTATATTGGTAGACTCCAGGCCTGTGGGGTGGGCGCCGGCTGTGAGGTGTGTGTTCCCCTGGCTACTTCCCTGCTGGGTGCTGCTGCCTGGGGTTGCTCCTGGGGTGGTATTGGCGGTGGGCGGTTGGCCATGCACCCCCTGGCCTCGCCCGTGGGTTGGTGTGGCCCTGCCCCTTCCCTCCGCTCCCCTCTGCTGTCGCCCCCTGTTGGTGCGGGCCGTCTGTGGTGGTGGCAATGGATGGGCAGCGGCACCATGGGCACTGGGAGACTGAGCGTGAGTAGGGGTTGATGTGGACCCAGCCTGTGGCCCAACCAATCCCCCTTCATGCAGGGGCTGGGGTGCTCCTTAGGAGGGTGGCTGTCAGCGTGTGGGGTATGCCCCTGGTGCTGTTACTGCCCCTGACCCTCCCAGGGCCCATTGGTGTGGGCATTCCCCATTGCCCTGTCCCATCTCTCCTGCAGCTACTGTTGTCATGCTGCTGGTGATCTTGCGCCTAGGCGCGATGGTGCAGCAGCTGGAGCAGATGGCGTGGGACATGCAGGCAGTGGGGTAGCTGTTCGATGGCATCCGTGAGTGTTCTGCCTGTTTGCTGGGCCCTGTACCTGTGTCCCTCTCTGGGGGTTCTGTTCCTTGGTGCCTGAGGCCGGCTCTGATGGCTGTCTCCTCTCCCTCTATCCCATACAATGCAAGCTATGATCAATGAGCAGACCCGGGAGCAGGGGGAGTTGTTGGAGCTCCTCCTGCACATCCTGGAGCGGCTGCACTGGCTGGGCCGCACGCAGGTCAAGCGTTGGTGCTGGGCATGGGGTCGCTGGCCCTATTGTCGGGGTGTTGTCCCGGGCCTGCCGCTGCCCCACCTTCTGTTGCCCCATCCCCCTCCCTGCCCTGTGGTTGTTGCCCCCTGTTGCTGGTTCCCCATTCAATTAAAGGCTTTTGTGTTCCTTCCTGGTGTGTCCATGTTGTGCTGTGCTTCGACCTCTCCGCTTGTGCAGGTGTGTTGTGTGGGTGCCTTCCTCCCCTTTGCCCCCCCCAGACTGTGTTCCCTTCCCTGTGTGCTTCTGTTGCCTGCAGTGTGTGAGCCACTCTGCTGTGTTTGTGGGGGGGTGGGTGGAGCTGATGCCGGGCTGTCTGGGCTCCGTGCCAGGGCTGTGTGGAGCAGGCTCCTTTGTAGCGGCTGTCATCCCATCTCCCTCCTGCCCCGCCCGCACGGGTCCTGGCGGCTGGGGGGCAGGGCCACGTTGCGCAGTTTCATTTGCCCTCAGTCGGCCATGTTGTGCCGTCACTGTGCCGGGCAGGGCTTCTTTGCCGTTCCCAGCCATCCATGTATTTGCACTGGTGTTTGCCGGGTGTTTCCCGGGATGGGTGTTTGGCCGCTGGGTGTTTGCGGGCCCCTCCCCTTTCCTTCCCACCACCCCCTGCGGCGCTGTCTGTGTAAATGTCTCCCTGCTCGGCACCGCCAGGTTTTCGCTGGGTGTGCTCACCCACCCGTCCACACCCATCGGCGCTGCTGCACCGTCCGTGTAAAAAAGGCCTATATTGACTATGCCCCTTTTTACACAGACACTCTAACACCGATAAAATGGGTGTTACATTTTATTATACATGATACAGGGCAATTCTGTAGCCCTGCAATATGGGCCCTTTTAACACGAGATGCCTCCGCCCATCTCCACCCAGCGACAATGGGTGGCGGCAACTTGTGTGAAAAGGGCCCATGTTGCAGGGCTGCAGTGTTGCCCTGTACCATGTATAATAAAATGCAACACCCGTTTTATTAGTGTTAGAGTGTCTGTGTAAAAAGGGCCTAAATGAGGTGTGTGTTGCGGGGAGCCAGGTGCAGCCCAAATTCTTGCAACTTTACTGTAATTAGTATCACAAAAGGTTTTTAAATCTTACCCTTCTCCAAATAAACTGCATGGCCAAAAAAATTTTTAGCAAAGCTACCAGATAAATGTGCCACAAACTTAACAGTTATAATTAAGCCATTCTGTCGGTAACCCAGAGACTAAATACAAAGAGTTGTAATCATCACACATAATGGGGAGAAGAGGAGGTTTAAGCTAAACAGGAAAAGCTAAAGGTTGCAGTCCTCAAACAACTTGCTGCAGAGTAGTCCCATGGAAGTCAGGGGTAAATGGTTAGAAGATTGTGGCCCAAGCTGATATATTTGTAATGATTGTTTCCTATGTGTTTACATGCTTAAATTTGATATTAATTGTACGTTATCCCATTATACTACAGCATGTGGTGTTATGCTGTTACTTTGGATAAAAACAATTCCCCCAGTACATAGTATATAAATCATGACGGATTTGTGAAAAGCTTAAAACCAAGAATGTTCTTAGCAGACTACTATAAAAGGATTTTCCTATTTGAGTGAGAATTATGACTTTATCCATCATTCCCCCTCAATATTAGGCATAAGGCAAAAGCTCTCCTTTCTTCTCAGTCACACTCTGTAATACCAGCTCCTAACTGCATGCAGGTGCATGTTTCCCCTCCACTCTCCCCAGCACCTTAACAATCATTACAAATCCCACTTATCTAAACTAGTGATTAAAAACCTTTAAAGAGAAGCTGTTTAATTAAAAGTAAAGTAGGCATTTATTATGTGTTTAGTATGCCAATTTTGCTATGACCTAAGAACCATTCTCTAATTAAATTTTGTAATTCTTTCATATATTACATCCACAATATGATAATGTGGGAAAAAAACCAAGAACATAAGAGCTAAGTCGAAACTCCTACATTGCCTTCAAAAGTATTAGCAGGACTGAATTTGAAACTTAAGACATGAGGTCTGCTCCTACTGAAGTCAATGAAGGTTGCTGGTTTGTTTTGTTTTTAAATTTTTCCCCATTGATTTTAACAGAACTCAAATCAGACCTTTATGGAAAACATAATTATATAGGGTGGGATGATGGTATTGTTTCTGCCAGTGTGAATCTAGAGCAAATTCTTTGGCTTCTGTGGATTTCCTTCACACTTACACCACTGCTATTGAAAATATTGTGCCCTCTACGGATTAGGAACATGTACCATCTTTTAATATTTTTATATTGCAAACATAGTTTATAAACACACACAGTGGGCCTGATTCAAATCACTCCTACACTAGTTCACATCAGAACTAACCCCACTGAAATGAACAGTGGGGTAAAAAAAAGTGAAGCGGGGCAGCTCTTTCCCTTTTCCTCCCAAACCTCTACCCCTTAATCCTCACCATTACATGCTGAAGTTAAAACAAATTCCTTCACAGGCCCAAGATAAATCGAATGCCATCACATGCCCCAAGTAAAATAAAATGTCATCATATTCATTCATTCATTCATTTTCTCTCTCTCTCTCTCATACACACACACACACACACACACACATACACACATTTTGCTGTTGCTGTAGAAGTTGCAGAGAATCAAAATTAAGAAGACTATCCCCTGTGCTCCAAACTCAAGGCAGGAATGTGTCTCCTTTACCCTTTCCTTCCTATTTTTAGGAAGGAAATAGATTAAGGCCCTTTCCACATGGGCCATGGCGGTGTGGGGATGAGTGTGCGCCACGGTCCATGTGCAGTGAGTGGGGGGGAAGGGTTCAGATGAGGCACACACTCATCTCTATGCATCCCAACATTTTTTCCAATGCCTCCGTGCGTGGGCATGCATGGGAAAACGTGGGGATGCATGTGTGCAGGAGTGGGCATGAGTGGCACCCACGCTAGAACACCCTCACGCTCACACCCACTCCCGCAGAGTTCACATGGGCAGTACCCACACTAGAACACCCAGATTTCTGGGTGTTCTAGTGTGGGTGCCACCGGTGTGAAAAGGGCCAAAGTCAAACTGGTATAAATCTGGTGTGGGATCACAACAGAGCGATAAGCATGAATTAAATGTATGGAAAATCCTGGTTCACATCTATGTATAATTTTATATACATATATATTACACACACACATTAAAACGTGAAAAGCATTGAGGTGAACATATTGCCTTTGTGTTCATCAAAAACCTGCATGTGTTCTCCCTGTGCTAATGATGAATCGGTCACTTCAGTCGCAACTGTGAGACATGAGCATATCTGCATTGCTGCACTGAAGCACTGCTAGACACGTGAGAACCCACCTCTATTGTTTGGTTTTTAATTGTTATTACTTGAACAGTGACATTTGACCTCTTTAGCTGCTTGTGTGCAGTGAAATGTTCCTAGCTCACACCTGGTGTCGGTATTAAAGCACAGCATGCATAAATAATGAAGATATGTTTGTGAAACTTCACTAAGTGGCAACTGCCTGTGACAGAGACCCTACTACTCCTACCTAGTGCAATAAAGAGGTTGTTAATGGAGACTGCTTAGCGGATGACAAAATGACCCAATTAAAGTTTATTCCAAGTGACATCAGGGTCATAAAAAGAAACAAAGAGGAGGAAATGGTTTTGGTAGGTCAAAAAACATACTGTAATTCCCACGTATGCTATATATCCACTCTTGGCTACTGCAGGAGAATGTTTACATTTGCTTGGAAGAATACATATTTACAAGCAAGTAAAGGAAAATCTTTTCTGAGAAGAGGGATTGTCTCATATGCTGTGAACACTGATCACTTTCGATATGGTATAGGATGTGCTTGGTTGAAGCGATGTGCTTCGACCACATTGTCCCCTCATTACTCCAGTTAGATGCTGACTCAGAGGCACCCAGAATAAACAAGAGTGTTCAAATCCAACCAGTCAATCGCCACAGTCCACCAACCACTTACCCTGGAGCAGTCCCATTGAAGTCTGCAGGACTTCTACATGTCTGAAATGACTGGGGGTTTCCTATCAGCTCCCTCCCAAGTTATTTTTGTCCTAACTCTCTCCTGGGACATTAATTGTCTTCTTATATGTATCTGTCCCGCATTTGCTCAGTCTGTAGTTCTGACTTATTACATCACTGCATGACCTGAAAGCTTACATACACTCACCAACAGAAGTTGGTCCAATAAAAGATACTATCTGAACTACTCTGTCTCCATCTCGTACATGTGGAGTGGTAACTAGGAGCCTAGACATATGATTATGCAGCAGCTAGAATCACAGGTATTAGATATGTGACTCAATTTACAAAACAATTATTTGGTCTTAAATGCTACTTTCATAGAAAACAAATTGGGGCAATGTGTACAAATGAAAAGAGAATAACATGTTTTGAAGAGAAATTAGGTAATCAAGTGCCAGTGGTTTTCAGCCACCCACATCTGATTTTCCATTGGTACCAAACATGACTCCAGTACTCATCATGGACAAGTACCCACCATGATTCCACAAACACCCATTCTACAGAGCTTTAAGGACTGAATCTAGTTAATCCTTAAGGAAACAGTATATATACAGTAAATCCTACACTATATATATGAAAAGCAATGAGGTGAACATGTAACCTTTGTGTTCATCAGAAAACTGTAAGTGTTCTCTCCATGCTAATGATGAATTGGTCGCTTCAGTTGCAACTGTGAGACATGAGCATATCTGCATTGCTGCACTGAAGCACTGCTAGAGACGTGAGAACCCAACTCTATTGTTTGGTTTTTCATTGTTATTACTTGCACAGTGACATTTGACCTCTTTAGCTGCTTGTGTGCAGTGAAATGTTCCTAGCTCACAGTGATAGATAGATAGATAGATAGATAGATAGATAGATAGTGTAGGGTTTGTACCACTTTTAGGGGCACTATTATGGATGATCAGTGATATATCTTGCTCAGGCTAAAGCATTTGGCGGGTGGGGATAGGGAGAGGAATTAGGTAGGAAGTTGTTGGAGGGTTAGAGTGGGTTAGGTTTTTTTGGGGGGGGGATTATTTATTTTTTTAAAATAATTGCATTTTTTTAATGTCTTTTGTAAACTACCCTGAACCTTCGGAGAAGCAGCAGCCCCAGTGTTTCCTGGTTGAATTTCACCAGTCAAGACAGGCAAGGATCTAGTTCACAACTGGTTGCCACACACAGCCCCAAGCACCTCCCCCACATGGATGGGCAGTACTGATTAAAATTGATCCAAATAAACAGAACAAGGCTGAGCTTTCATAACCTCAAACTCTGACTCTGCAGGTAAAGTGGCAGCACACAAGTTGTGGTGAAGACGAGCAATTTTATCTGTGAAGTAATTACTAAAAATGTCGCAGCAAGCATTAGGTGACTCAATTTCTGGGAAGAGGCAGACCGGAATATTAACCAGTCCCCTCACCACCCAGAACAACTCCACTGGACGAGACTTCGCAGATGCTATGATATCAGAGAAGAAAACTTCCTTCACCACCATCACAGCCATGGCATACTCATTTTAAAATTATCTATGCTGCAATTGGTCACCTTCAGCACAAGCTGAGCACCATCTGCGCTCTAACAGCCTACCCTACCGCTTCAGGTGCCTCAGGTCCTCCACATACCAGGGGGACCTGTGCAGCCGCAGAGGAGGGAGTGGACGTCTGGGTGCAAATGTGTCAATGGCCATGCTCAAGATGTCATTCCACAAAACGACCAGGTCATCGACAGAGTAGCTGCTAAGGTCAGTAGGCAGATTCCCCCAGAGAGTTCTGGAAACCAATTGGATCCATTAGTCTCCAAGGGCAGACCATCCTAACAGGTCCACCACCCTGATGAGGGCACAGAAGAACAGGGATCTGTGTCTTCAGAAGGTAATGATCCAACCATGACAAAGGTGTCATGACCACACCCCCAATAATCAGAAACCACATTTCCAGGCTGGTGCAAAACATCAAGTCCAACATGCGTTTCGCCCCATATGTCTGGCAAGTTGATGGTACTCAGTTCTACCTCTCTTTTTCATCCAACCCAGACCCAGCAGTCTCAGTGCTTAAACGGTGTCTGCCGGCTGTGGGGAACTGGATGAGGATGATCCGACTGAAGCTGAATCCTGACAAGATGGAGGTGATGCTGGTGGGTAGCGGTGGGTGAAGTGTCCCCACTCATTGACAGGGTTCACCCCCCGCTGGTTTTCTGGGTTCGGAGTCTGGGAGTGCTCCTTGACCCGCAGCTCCACCTACATATTCAGGTGGAGGCTGTGGCGAGAGGTGCATTTCGACATTTACACCTGGTGCGTCAACTTCGGCCATATGTCTCAGACTCCGACCTGGCCACCATCATCCACGCTTTCATTACCCAAAGACTAGACTATTGCACCATGATGACACTCAGCTCTACCTCTCTTTTTCTACTGACCCAGGTCACACAGTCTCCTTATTCTCCCAGTGCCTGTCAGCTGTGGGGACTTGGGTGTGGTTGAGTCATCTGCAATTGAATCCTGACAAGACGGAGGTGATGTTGGTGGGTGAGGGCTTGGGGGGTCTGGGGGTGGTTGAATCTCCTCTTATTGGGGGGGGGGGGTCGCCCTCCCATGGTCTCTCAAGTATGGAGTCTGGGTGTGCTCCTCGACTCACGACTCAGCTTGAAATCTCAGGTTGTGACTGTGGCAGGGAGTGCATTTCAGCAGTTACATCCTGTCCAGCAGCTTCGGCCATGTCTCTCAGACTCCGACCTCGCCACTGTCATCCATGCCTTCATCACTTTGAGGTTGGATTCCTGCAACGTGCTCTACATGGGGCTGCCTGAGAAGCTGGTCTGGAGGCTGCAGCTGGTGCAGAATGCTGCTGCCCGTCTGCTTACGGGGGCAGGCCGCAGGGAGCACCTGACACTGGTGCTCCGGGCTCTGCACTGGCTGCCTATAAAGCACCGGGTCATGTTCAAGGTGCTGGTTTTAACCTTTAAAGCCCTTCATGGCCTGGGCCCTACTTATCTGCGGGACCATCTCACTCCCCATGTGCCTGTGTGACCTTTGAGATCATCTGTGGGATCCTTTTTGGAGGTTCCCCAGGTGAGGCGGGTGGCCACCGATGTTAGATCTTTTTCGGTGGCCACCCCTGTGCTGTGGAATTCGCTCCCAGAGGAGGCTCGGTTGGCCCCCACTCTCCTGTTATTTTGACGTTTATGTAAGACCTGGCTGTTCTGCCAGGCCTTTGGCGAGGGGCAGGGGTTGGGTGGATGGGGTTGGGGGGGAGGGAGTTTTCTTCCCTGCATAATGTGGGATTTTTTAAACTATTTTAAATGTTTTATTGTTTTACTTTTTTATATATATATATTTGCTGTTCGCTGCCCCAGGCTGCCCTGTGGGCAGGAGGAGTGGGATAAAAATTTTATATAAATGTTATATAAAAATACATGGGGCGACCCTTGGTGATGGTTTGGAGACTGCAGCTGGTGCAGAATGCAGCGCCCCGCCTTCTTACGGGGATGGGCCACCATGAGCACATTACACCAATGCTTCGTGCTCTGCACTTATGGGCCCAATTAAAGGTGTTAGTTCTTATCTATAAAGCCTTTAACGGCCTGAGCCCCACCTATCTTAGAGACCGCCTCATCCTCTGTGTTCTGGATCAGACACTGCGGTCTGCCAGGAGCACCCTTCTTAATGTCCTCCAGGTTGCCCAGGGCCCGAGTATGGAGAGGGCATTCTCAGTGGCCGCACCTAGGCTGTGGAACTCCCTTCTGGCAGAGGTCCAGGTGGCCCCGGATCTCACCTCTTTTCGTAGTTATTGTAAGACTTGGCTGTTCCGCTGGGCCTTTGGCAAGGGTGATGAGGTGGTAGGGGTTGTTTTGATTCTGTGGCATCCCCTTTTGATATTTTGATGATCTAGTGATTATTTATTGATTTTTATAGGTTTGTATGTTTTTAAAATATTTAATACTTGTCAGTCACCGCAAGCTACCATACGTTGGAGAGGTGGGGTAAAAATATTGTAATAAAATAAAAATAAAAGAAATATTACCTGGGATAGGCCCATGGTTGCCAGGGCGGTCATGAACTCCTGCTCCACCCCTGAATAGCTGGCCTCAGTGTCTATGTTGAAATCACCCAAGACAATAGGTCTGCGCAATTCCAACACCATCTCTGAGACCAGCTCAGCTACAGCAGTCAGGGAGTCAGCCGTACAGTCGGTTGATCGGTACACCAGCAGAATCCCTAATCTATCCCCCACCAAATCCAACATGAGGTGGACACCTTCCATATTGGGTGAGTCAAGCACCAGATACCTTTGAAAGGTCAAGATGTCTTTACAGATCACAGCTACTACACACACACACACACACACACACACGGCCCCTGATCCTAGGCTGATGCACCGAGTATCCGGCTGGGACCATCTGGGACAAAATAGGCAGACTCGGCAGAGACACCTCATCCAGTCAGGTCTCTGTAATGCAGATGAGGGCAGCAGCCATATCCTAAATAAGATCACAGATGGTAGATGTGTTATTAGCCACATGTCCACGTTAAATTTCATCTGCCATTTAGATACCCAGTTACCCAGCCACGTAAGGTCCCCCTGCAATTCTTCACAGTCCACTCGTGTTTTATCTACCTTGAATAACTTGGTGTCATCTGCAAATTTTATCACCTCACTCCTTATTCCCCTTTCCAGATCATTAATGAATATATTAAACAACACTGGTCCCAGTACAAGTTAAGATAAAGTTCAACGTGTAAAGTTTATTAAGACACTGGCTCTCACCCTGGCCCAACATAAAAACCATGTACAAAATAAATATATAAATAAATAAATAAATAAAATTAAATAAGAGCAGGTAAAACGAACAAAAATAAAAACAAATAAGTAAAAAAACCAGTAAGAACATTATAAGAATAATGTACTTAATAACATACATACTTTATGGAGACAAGTGGATCAGGGGGTACTGAGTTCTAATTGCTTCAGCCTTGAAAGAAAACAAAGTCAATTAGAAGATAACATGGGGGTTGTCATTTTGAAACGTCCAAATCATTTTTTCCCTCAGGTTCAGAAAGGGAACACCCACCCAAAGGGGGTTTAACAACAATTTCCTGATATCCACAAAATGCAAGCAATGCATTACATAATGGAATACATCTTCCATCCCGCCCAACGGACAAGTGCAGCATCTTTTGCTCCGAGGAATATCAGAGTGCCTCCCAGCTATAACAGCAGAAGGCATCTGATTGCAGCAGAGAAGAAAAAGTTCAGTTTTTAATTTATGATGGAGATCCACTCCCAAAAAAGTCCCCACACCCCTTTCCAGGAACCTGAGAATATAAGATGGCGTTATTCTAAATAGTCTGGCCACTGCTACATCCTCTTGCTGAGAAATATCTCTTATTCTCTGCCTAATTTCAAATGTGACACAGGCGGAAGGAAACCTATAGTTATCAGAAAACAAGAACCCCATCCCACAAGCTGCCAAAGTCTGAGAAACAGTCTGCAGCCATGAAGATCTCCTCTCCAGAAGCCTATCTAGATCTTCCAAGTAGCACAATTTGGGCAGTCTATTGAGAGAGCAGGCTAGCAATTTGAACCAGAAATTAAGAATAGAGATTTAAATCATGGTCAACAAATTAACCAATCCTGATTCTAGCCATAATAAATAGACAGGGGTTGAGGGTGGCAACCCCAATAATCTACATAGAAACTTATTTAAAGGCCTCGACAGCTCATCAGTAGCCTTGTATCCCCAGACTGCTGCCCCATGTAAAATGCTGGAGTAAACTTTAGCATCAAAGAGGTGCACAGCCAAGAGAGGGGAATTGTGTCTAAATGATCCGTAGACACTCCAAATTGCACCAATCACAGCAGAAACTTTCAATCTTAAAAATCTCTGGTGACAATTCCATGAAGGAGCTGAAGAAAACATAACCCCAAGGTATCTGTACTCACTCACTAATTCGAGTTGGAAATCCCCAATCTACCAATTTAAAAGTTTACCTCTCCTCCCACATCTCACTATTTTTGATTTAGAATGGTTTATATACAAAATATCCTGATCACAAGCAGCTGCAAAACTATTACGGGCTCTTTGTAAGCCAATCAGCATTCTTGAAATCAAGACCGCGTCATCCACACACATAAGTAGCGGAATTGGTGCAGTGAGCACATGGGGCGAACGGCAGTTAGATTCCTACAACTTCTGGAATAAACCTTTAACATACAAATTGAAGAGCAGCGGGATGAGTAAACAACTCTGCTTAACTCCTCCACTAATGTTGAAATCATTGGACAGTTGACCTTGCAAACTAAATTTAACTTTAGCCCAAGCATCCTTACAATAGGCCATCACTAGTTTCAACAGATTTTGATCAATTCCAAGTTGGTCTAATTTTTCCCTGAGCAGAGTCCTATACAAGGAATCAAAAACTGTTGAGAGGTCTATAAAAGCAAAATAAAGGGTCGAGTGGTAAAAAGTAACGTATTTATACCAGAGGTACTGAAGTGTACAAATATGATCTATGGTTGAAAAAACAGCTCTATACCCAGCCTGGGCCTCGTGCAGAATGCCAGAATCCTCAACCCATACTAACAAATGTTGAAGTAAATGCCTAGCAAAAAGCCTGGCCGAAATATCTATCAGACTGATTGGCCTATAAGATTGTGGGTGGAATTTATCAACCTTCTTAAAAACAGGGACTATAATGTTCCCATGCCACAAGTGGGGAATCTCAGCAGCACAAATGATAGCGTTGAACCACTCCGTCAAAATAGGGCTCCACCTATAGGATTGTGAAGATATAGTTCTGCAGGAATTCCATCTGGTCCCGGAGCCTTAGATTTCTTAAGCTTACTAAGCAAATATGTCATCTGTTGCCGTGTCACACAATAAGTTTCAATTAGACTGGGACCTGTAGTCACAATATTAGTCATCTGCAATTGCTGGACAGAAAAATGCTCAGAAAAGTATTCAACCCAGCATTCGGGGGAAATATTAGCCTCAAAGTTAACCATGTTGTTACCAAACCTAGATTTAACTAGGGACCAAAAGGTCCTGCTGTCCTTGGCACCAGTTCCAGTACAGATTCCTGAGGCACTCCACTATATTTACTTCTCTCCATTGTGAAAACTGACCATTTAGTCCTATATTATGTTTCCAATCCTTAAACCAGTTACCAATCCACAATAGGACACTTCCTCCTATCCCATGACTTTTTAATTTCCTCAAGGGTCTCTTATGCGGGACCTTATCAAACGCTTTCTGAAAATCCAGATACACTATATCAACCACTCCCCATTGTCCGCGCATCCAGAATGAGACAAGGACAACGGATTGTTGGATTTTAAACGGCCACACTCTTTATTCAAATTGGAATTAGGCTGGTGGGGTTAAATGCCTATAGCAATTGGGTCCATTACTCCCAACAATAACTGCTTAAACAATAATGCCAGGGGTCTAGGCCTGGATGTGCCATCCAGTGCCATCCCCAACGTTATACCTCATCTCCCCTTTGGCCCTTGGCTTGCGGCCTTGGCCCAAAGGGGACATGTCCTTCTAGGACAGGAGTAAGGATTCTGGGTAGCCGCAAGCTTGGGGACCATGCATGTCTCTGCCCGTCAATCACAGACCACCCCTCCCAGGGAGGCTCACCCTGGCACTGACCATGCACTGCCTTTGCACCAGCTGTTGCTCCCCATCTCTTAGGGAGATGACTCCACCACTAATGATTTCCTATTAAAAACTTCCTAACAGTACTGGACCCCCGCCATTAAGGGGCCGCTGATGTTTACGTCGGGGACCCCCACCCAAGCCCATCTCCAATTCCAAAACCCTTACCAACTCTGCCTTTAAAGTGGCGAGATAACTGTCATTTCCTGACAGGGACAAGTGCACACCGTCATCGCTATAAAACTTGGGATTCCGATACGTGAGTCCCAGATGGCTCACTCTGTATCCCCCTTTCTGGGTAACCCACTTCCCAGCATCCCTATTGATGTTTCACCAGGCTTTATCAATTTTTATGAGTTGGATTGCTTTACCCCATTTCCTTCGGTCAACAAGGTCGTTCCAGATAATCACTACCCCAGGGGAAAACCTCTCAATTTCCATTATGTCTGATTTGATGTTAACTATTAATCCGACCCCTTTCATTGTTGGCAGGTCGTTCTCACCCAGGTGAATGACCACCACATCTGGTGAAGGTCCATACGCCTCCAACCTGAACATAGGCAGTAACTGATGCCATCGCATCCCGCTGCGCCCCTTCCAGCAGATCACGGCTCTGGTTGAGAGGCCCAACTGGGTTCCCCAGTAGGTTTGCCCAGCTGCCTTCCCTGCCCAGCGCACCAAGCTGTGGCCGATTATCCAAATTAGATTTCTGTGTGGGAACCTTGCCAAACCTGGGAGCATGGATACAAAAGGAAAATTACTGCGGGACGCCTCGTATGTAGGTTCTGTAGGCCCGAGACCGCCAGCGCCCTAACACCCTTATATCCTACTCTGTCAAACCCGCTGCAGCAGTTGCAGCCCCTATTTGAAATGAATAAGATCTGTATTCCCAGGAGGGTAGGCTGAGGTGACCCAATGCCCTCCGCAAGATGGTGGTAAATTGGTACCTGTCAGGAGAGTGCCAGACTCATGGCAGAAAAGGGGGCCCAATCTAGCCAGGTGGGTCCCCAGGTACCCCTCAAGAGCCCTCACCAGGCACAACTGGTTGGATCCCTCCCTCCGGAGAGTGACTATCTCCCCCTTGCCCCTCTGGTCCATCTTTGACCATCTTAGCCTGATATGTAGGGTATGTTGCCCCATATGAACAACGCCAATAGCCAGTGCCCAATTAGTGTTGTCCCAGGCCGATTCAGCCACTACCTCGCTGACCCTAAATGCCCCCAAAAAAGGCAATTTTAAATGCTGCTGCAAAAAAGTGTGGACTTATACTGATCCATGCAAATTTGTGGGAGGGTGCTGCAGATCTGTACAAGCAGGAGGGAGGTACTAGGGGCCCTGCTATCTTGTTGTCTGGGCTGTTTGCGAGACCAACCCTCAAGCATTCTACAGGCAAAAAAAAATCAGTCAGGGGGGTAGACAGCGAGACGGCTCATGAAACCTAGGGCCGACAGCTTGCTCACGATAGTCCCTACTGCTGCTCCCCCATTCCTTAAGGACAGGGCGAATTGGAGCATCTGTGCCTCCAGGATCAGAAAACTCACTGTCCAACTGTTTCAATGCCCAAAATTCTTGAAACTGCCTAAAGGCCCTTTCGTAAGCCACCTGGGTTCAGGCAACCAGGGATCCCTGTGTGATGTTGTATACTTCTAGGATTCAAGGCTCTACACTGCCAGCGGGAGAGGCTCCAGTGTCAAGCTGGCTCCCGGCACCAGGGAACAAAAGCACTCCATCTGGATGCGAGAGAGGGCATCAGCTATGCCGTTGCTCGTACCTAGCAGGTGTCTAGTAATGAACATAATATTACACCGCAAGTACATTAAGATGAATGCCCTGACCAGACTCATTACCCTAGGGAAACTGGAAGACATAGTGTTGATAATGTGGACCACTGTCATGTTGTCACACCAGAAAAGGACAGAATGATCCATGAAATCGGCTGCCCAGAGATGCATGGCCAGCGCAATTGGGAAGAATTCCAGAAACGTGAGGTCTCTGGTTATTCCTTGTTCTGTCCATTCTCGGGGCCATGGGACTGCACACCATTTACCCCAAAAGTACACCCCGTGTAGCCCATACCACCCACTGCGTCGGAGTGGACTTGCAGCTCTGCCTCAAACAACAAATTCTCCCTCCAGAAACTGACCCCATTGAAACCCAATAGGAATGCAGCCCAGGTCCGCAGGTCATTCTTTATCTCCCTAGTGACATGGATATGATGGTGTGGTAGGGGATTACCGCCCAGCTTCTCATATAGGTGGGATAAGAAGGCCCAGCCAGGGGCTACCACCCTACAAGCGAAGTTAAGACTTCCCACCAGAGACTGGAGTTCCCTGAGTGTCACTTTCACTGCTGACAGGCAGGACTCTACTCTAGTCTTTAATCTTTCTAACTTGTCCACCGGGAGGCGTGAGATGGACCTCACTGGATCCATCTCAATGCTCAAGTATGTGAGTGTCGTGGTGGATCCCTCCGTCTTTTCCAGTCAAATGGCACATACTAGACTGAGGTGAGTTCCCTAGGGATGGTGTCATTAACTGATCTGCCCCAGGGGTAGGAAAAGTGGTGTATCAGCTGAAATTTGTTGTGGGCTTTCTTTGGGGCCACTCCCAAAGGGGAGATGATCATGCCCTGTAAAGGTGGAGATAGGAAAGGGCCAACCACCCTCCCCTCGCTGACCTCCTTGTTCAGCTTGGCCTGCACCACGTATTCTAGCCCTGCTACTGATTTAAGGTTGGGAGCGACCTTACCCTGCTGGACATCACCTGCCAGAATCCTAAAACTGTGACAAAAACCGTCAACTATGTATAACATTTCCTCTCTGTTCGAGTGTCCCGCTAGGACTTGTGCTAGCTGGTCAACCCTGACTGGGGTTGAAGCCTTTTGTAACACCCCCACCTGGTGGGTTACCCTGACCTTCTTTCCCGGGTGGTCCTTGACTGTATTTTCCCTTCCCCCAGTGTGGCCACCCTTTGCTCCATGCCACTGTGCCATGGCTTTCACCACAGATAGCACACGAGTGGCAGAATCTGCAACCCGCGCACCTGCACCTGCCTGTGCGGGCAAATTCCCAGCAAAAATTCCCTCTGGAGGTTTGGGCCTTCCAGCCCTCGCTCCAAAAGGGGTAATTGGATAGGGCCACCCCACCCCGGGTCAGAACGTGGCCACTATCTTTCCTGGGAGCATTGGCCGCATTGTTCATTGAATCCAACCATAAATCCAGGGCGTGGATATCCCAACACAGCCCCATAGTGTAGGAAGCCCTGTGGCAAAATGCCTAATCATACCTAAACCAGGCCCCCAAGGTGAATCGCCACAGGTTGCCCTATGGTAGGCTGGGGATTTGTCCACACCTGGGCAGCCAGGGACCTGTATTCGGGGGGATGGGGCCTGCCCTGTGACACTTTGCTCTATAAGATGAGCAGGGCAGGGGCCGGAGGGGCCTCGCAGGTGGGATGAACACCAAACTGGGCCCAGGACTGCGCCCTTCCCCATCTGGGCGTGTGGGCAGTGGGCAGCAGGACCATGGCCGGCGCCGACCCTTCCACCGCTTGTCTATATCTAGTCAGGGGCACTACCAACCTGCTCCCCCTTCTCAGTTCAGGTAGCGATGCAAGGCCCAGAGGGGGGTACACCTGACCCTGCACCAGAGGGTACCCTGGGAGTGGCCCTGGGTGCCCTATCTGGGCACCCCCCCTGTGGAAACCTGGCCAGGTATAGCCCTTGTGAAGTCCCCACATTGGGGGGGGTCTGTGAACACCCCCATGCCCCACCCTGCATTCCTGGGGACCCTGAACTCATCGGTGGGGCTGGGACAAGGAGGGCCTGCATCAGAGGCAACTGATGCTCTGTGGCACTGGGCTCAGGTCCTCTTATAGGCTCGGCCAGGGGGGCAGTTCCAGCCTGGCAGTGGGCTTCTGACCCTTCCGGGTCTTGGCCTTTGCCTTTCCCATGCTCCTCGGCCGCATCTGGGTACGGATGCACGAAGCGGCCTGGAGCAGTGGCGAGGAGCGGCTTGCTTCAGAGGCGACACACCGAGAATGCGGCAAGTGCAAGGTACACTGGGTGAAGACGCTCCACCCCTCAACATAGTGGGGCCTCGAAGCCCACACTTGTCCCTCATTGGTGCAGCTCATCCTGGCTGCTTTCCCAATAACGCTGCCTGCTGCAGCAGCGAGAGCAACCATCTCCGCCTTGCCCCATCCCTTATAGGGGGAGCACAATAACAGGCCCTAATGGCTGCCATCACTAGTGAGCCAAGGGCCATTATCCATATATTTATTCACACCATCAAAAAAATCCAATAGATTAGAGAGGCATGACTTCTCTTTGCTAAATCAATCTTGAATCTTTCTCATTGTCATGTTTATCCATATCCCCCATAATTCTTTTTTGAATAATGGTTAAGTTTGAATAATTTTAGTAATAGTTTCCGTTTTAGTTATTGTTGTAGTTTCAGTTTCATTAACCAAAACAAACTTCATTTTCAGGTGTTTTCATCAACGAACATGTGACTTTTGGGAAATGCCTATAATTTGCACACAGAGACCATGATCCACAAATCACTTACTCTGGGACTTCAATGGGACTGCTCTGGAATAAGTGACTTGTGAATTGCAGTGGATCAGAAACTGGGAGGGAGAGAGTGGGTTTTACACACTACTTTTTGCCAATTTCCCAACTTTTTCCCATCAAAAACTGTAGCATGGTGTTGTGTACTCCATTTCACAACAGGATTGGGAAACATTCAGAAAGTTGGCATAAGCAGGTTTTTTCACAATCTCCGATTGTTTCTGAGTCTTGTACATTTCATTGTTCTCATTGCAGCTGATAGTGGAGAAATACTGGGATGAAAAACACCACTTTTCACTGTTTCTGTACAGAGTGTAAGCACCCTGCTGAGGACCCATAATCTTTACCAAAGATGGTATATTCCATGCTGAACCCCCTCTTACAGATGGTACTCTGCATGCTCAGAGTTGGCTTGGGTTCTTTGCTGCTAAAGACTGGCTCCCAAGATACCTCTCAGACATGGTGTATTCTATGCTGAACCTCCTGGTGTTTCTCAAAAATGATACAATTCATGCTCAGACCTGGTAGCAATTCTGAAGATAGAGGGCAGCCATTTTTCAAAACAACTGAGAAGAATTTTGCTCTGTAAATTCCTGCATCTCTGCTCCTGCTGTTTCAAGTCCCTGTTTTGTGCTTGTTTTTTTCCCCCTAGAAAACAATGAACAACATTCTGTTTTTGGTGAACACAATCCATATGCTGAGTTATGGCACACTTTCTGACTCTTTTCCCAAATCATGTTAGGTAGAAAGAATTGGACAGTGGCGAAGAGTAGAAATTTTCCCTAGTATTTCACTATTTGCTGCTGCCCATCCCTGCTTGCTGCTGCCGCCGCTGCCACTTCCCCTAGCTGTTGGACTCTAGGGAGCTGGGAGCTTGTTCCTGGCTTTCCGCCTCCCCTGAAGAGGAACCAGCTGCCTGGCCCTGAGGGCTATCTTTACTCCCTCCCCCTTGTTTGGGAGAGGGGGCAGGGCCAAGGCTCCTCTGTAGGGTGTGGCCACCCAGCTGAGGGGTCCATAAGCGGCCTGCTGCTTGGCTGTGCACCTTAGGCGTGTCCCTTAGCAGGACTGGGAGGACCTGGGGGGGATTTTTGGCTGGGTTGGCAGTGTTGCAAGTGGTGGAGGTGGGGGTGGTTAGGGTTTGTTTTTAGGGTAGGGGTTTTTTTAAGTGGGAGGGTTTGGGGGGTGTTCTGTCATCCCCCTCAGTGTGAGGAAGGGGTATGACCCCTTAGGGAAGGAGGGATACCCTCCTGTGAGAGGGGAGGATAGGGGGTTGGAGAGTGGGGGTCTCACTCGGGGGGCTGGTGAGATGGCCTCTGGGAGGGTCGGGAGGTTGGACCGGGGGGGGGTCCACAGCCATTGGGGTTGTGACAGGCCAGAGGAATTATGGTCCTTCCGGGCGGCGTGTTAGATCTGTGAGATGGGACAGATGTTTAATATCTGTCCCGCTCAATGGTCCCCGGACAGATGGTGTAGTTATTGTTAATCAGAGAGCCCCTGGCCTCGCCTTGATGCTGGCTAATGCAAGGTTGGTTGCTAATAAGTCAACTGCGGTCCAGGAGTTGATCCTGGATCAGGCAGCCAACTTCACATGCATTACAAAGACCTGGCTGGACACTGAGTTGGGGCCTATATTGACTGACCTTGTTCCAGCTGGGTACAAGGCTGGTTCTGGAAGGGCAGCGGTTAGAGGAACGGTGGCTTCATTCTCGTACTGAAGTTGACCGATTGCGACACAGAGTCTGGTTATGTACCTATGCTGTGGCAGTGCAGGCAGCAAAGACTTTTTTTGCTTTCACTAAGTCTCATCCAGCTAAGCCTTTCCGGGTGGTGAGGGGGCTGGTCAGTCCGACCGACCTCCGCCTGGATCCAGAGTTATCTAATGCTCGTTGTGATTTATTTGTGGACTTCTTTGCAGATAGAATTGCTCAAATCCACCACCATTTCAAAACTACACTTTTAACAGTGAGTAAACCGGAGACAGTTGAAGTCCCATCTTGTCCTGTTTTATGAGATCAATTTCAGTACGTGTCGCCCTCTGATGTGTCGTTCTGGGGGATGTTCAAGTCACTTATTGTGAACTGGACCCATGTCTGTCCTGGCTGGTCAAGGCCAGCCAGGAGTCATTGGGGCCGTTGCTGGAATCCTCCCTTAGGGAGAGCAGAGTGCTGGACTGCCTTAAGGCGGTGGTGTGGCCTCTGCTCAAAAAACCATGATTGGACGTTGATGTCCTGGTCAGCTCTAACCTTCCCTTTTTAGGGAAGGTTACTGAGTGGGTGGTGGCTCGTCAGCTTCAGGAGCATCTAGATCAAAACAATTGCCTAGATCCCTTGCAGTCTAGCTTTTGTCCGGGTTATGGCACTGAGACTGTGCTTGTGGCCTTGGCGGATGACCTCTCATGAGAGCTGGACCATGGTCATTTGACTCTGTTGATCCTATTAGATCTCTCGGCTGCATTTGATACCATTGGTCATGAGTTGCTGGTGACTCGGTTGCGGGACTGAGCCAGAGTGGACGGGACTGTCCTTAAATGGTGCCGATCCTTCCTGGCCAGGAAAACTCAACATGTGGTGCTAGGCAATTGTTCATCTTTTCCCCAGGGCCTCACGTGTGGAGTCCCACAAGGTTCCATCTTATCCCCTCTCTTGTTCAGCGTATATATGCAGCCTTTGGGGGAGGTCATCAGAGGGTTTGGCGTAAGGTGTCATCAATATGCTGATGACACCCAAATGTATCTCCCTTTTTCATCAGACTCAGGCCCAGCAGTCTCGGTGCTTACCCAGTGTTTGTCAGCTGTGTGGGACTGGATGAGGGTGAGCTGCCTGAAGCTGAATCCCAACAAGACAGAAGTGATGGTTGTGGGAAAAGCCAGGGGAGTGATGGTTCCCATCATTGATGGGGTCCATCCTCCCCTGGTAACTCAGATCCGTAGTCTGTGGGTGTTCCTAGACCCGCAGTTTCGCCTGGATGCCCAGGTGGCAGCTGTGGCAAAGGGCGCTTTTTGCCAATAACATCTGGCACAACAGCTTAAGCCATATGTCTCAGACTTGGACCTTGCCATGATCATCCATGCTTTTATTACTTCAAGATTGGACTACTGTAACATGTTCTACATGGGGCTACCTTTGGTGACAGTCTGGACATTGAAGCTGGTGCAGAACACAGCAGTCCGTCTCCTTAGGGGGACGAGTCGTCACGACCACATGGTGCTCCATTCTTTGCATTGGCTGCCAATAGTCTTACAGGCCCAATTCAAGGTGTTGGTTTTGACCTTTAAAGCTCTGAATGGCCTGGGCCCCACTTATCTGCAGATCCGTCTCACCCTCCAGATCCTGGATTGGCCTCTGCAGTTGGCCAGGGGTGCCCTCCTTGAGGTCCCCTGGGTTTCCTGAGTGTCAACCCATGAGGAGGGTGTTCTCAGTGGTCACTCCATGAGTGTGGAACTCCCTCCCGTTGGAGGTCCGCCTGACCTTAGACCTCCCCTCTTTCTGTAGACAGTGTAAGACCTGGCTGTTCCACCAGGCCTTTGCTGAGGGAGACGGGTGATGGGTGGGTTGGGTTAGGGTGGGAGCTTTTTCTTGTTTGGGTCATTTTAATGTTTTATATTTTTGGATATTATTTGTATTTATGATGTTGTTAGACACCCCGAGATGCATAGCAGGAGGGGGTGGCATAAAAGTATGATAAAATAAATAAATAAAATAAATATTTCCAATACTTCTGTCATCTCCCATACTTCAGCAATTAAAACAGAGCTGGGAATGAACAGGAGGGAATGGATCGCTCCATATATGATGTGTTTGTTCATTACTTCCGGTGTATCTGATGTTGGCCACCGCCAGAGACAGGAGAGGGGGCTAGATTAGGGGTGGGGAACCCTTCCATCTCACAGGCCACTCTGAAAATGAGTACAATCACTATGGACCGGATAGAAGGATGGAGGGTTTTGAGGGGTTTTCTTAGGATGGGAGAAGAAACATCTTAGATCTGTGCCGTAAATCTATGTGGTGGGTAGATGAAATCCGGGACACCATTTGGGGAATGGCACATAAGCATAGGCAGTTTCTATGACAGAATGCTGCAGAACATAGGGACTTTGTCGCCGAGGCCTGCCTGGACCGCCAGCAAGACGACAGGCAATGGACCCAGCACCTTGGCAGTAGTTGAAGCAGGGCTGGCCTTACAAACTGTGGGGCCCAGGGAGAAGAAAAAATGTGGGGGGACCCAGCCCCACCCACTTTTTCAACTCCGCCCACTTCCCCATGGCCCTGCCCACTTTTCCAGCTCTTCCCACTTTCCCACACACACACACAGTCTCACCTCTCTCACCCACACACATTCTCACCTTTCTCTCTCTCACCCACACACTTCTCTCACACATACATTTAATCAATCAATCACACACACACACACTCATTCTCTCACACACACATATTAATGTTTTCTCACACATTTAATCACACACACACATGCATACTCTTTCAAACTCACACACAAGCTCTCACCTTTTTCTCTCTCACACACACTCATTCAAATACACTCATTCAAACTCACATACACTCATTCACACCAACTCTCTCTCTCTCTCTCTCTCACACACACACACACACACACATACACTGAAACAAAATAACACAGACTCAAACACATACACAGTAATTCAAACAAACTCTCTCACACACACACTCATTCAAACAAACACACATGCACTCATTCAAACCAACTGTCTCTCATTCACACACATACTCATTCAAACACACACACACTTCTTACTCACACACACACACACTTGCCTGCTGGTGCTGCCTGGACTGCGCTGTACAAGTTGGTCCCACCCGCTGGTTGTGCGCACACCGGGGCAAACCATTTTCCTGAACCTGACATGCTGGGATCACATTTAGCAGCATGCCAGATTCAGGAAATGGCTGGCCCCGGCATGCGCATGTATGCGGAGGTGCACAGCGCAGCAGGACATTCAGAAGTAGATGCAGCAGCAGCATTGCAAACAAGTGGTGTGTGACTATGGGAGAGGTAGAGAGCGGCGCTGCGACGGTCCAGCAGAGGCAGTGAGACACCCAGGTGGGCGGGGAGGTGGGCGGCGAGGTGGCAGTGGTTCCTCCCCCTCCACCCTATGCCCAGGCAGCTGCAAGCTGCTGAGAGGGCAGACAAGCTAGTGAGAGAGGGTGCAGCAGGTCAAGTAGCGTGGGGCCCACATGAGAGCAGGACCTAGGGCAGCTGCCCCGGTCCCCCACGGTAAGGCCGACCCTGAGCTTAATCACTCTCTGACAGTGTGCTGGAAAGGGTGAGTAAGAGGGTGGGAGATCTCCACCCCCAATCTTTTCCAGCATGTAGCTGCCTGGAGCACAAGTGTTCCTCAGGGGCAGGCGCCATTCACCAACCCCTTCTAACAGTTCATACCACCCCTGCCCCTGGATCTTGACTGCCTGCCCTGATTACCCCAGCAGTCAACCCCAAGAGACCAGCAACCAAGCCCTCTCCCCCCTGCGGCCGCACAGGTCTACCCGTCCTGGTCCGTGCTGGATCCCCCCTCCACCACCAGCAGGTTGAGCAGCCTGCCTTCTCCCACACCTCCTCAAACTGCACTCGCAGATCCACAGGAGGAGGAGGAGGAGGATGTCCCTCCCCCCCGACCCTCACCCAAGCAAGGCTGCCCAGCTGTGGCCAAAAAGGGAAAGAGGGGGATGAAACAGAACCAAGAACATATGCCAAAGTAAATGAAGCATAAATAATAACTGAATCGCATTGTATGTTGTTAGTGCACTTCCATTAATTTCCAAAATGTTTACTGCTCCCAGCATGGAATAAATTCATTGTACTGTTTCAAATCATGGTTTCTGTGCTTATTCTCATAAAGGTGGGAAGCCTGGGTGAGAGGGGGCAGGGAAGAATGGTGGTATGCCATTGCTAGAAGCTGCTTAGGGGATGGGGGTGGGAAGAGAAGGGAAGGGAAGGGGGGCTGAGGAGTCAGGTGGTATGGCAGAGCGGCATGGAAATGCCAGGCAATAGCTGGGGCTGGAAGGTGGGAACCCAAGGAGGGAAGGTATGTCATCCCAGTGGGGTGGAGGGCTGGATGATCCAGAGGGAAGCACATGGATACATTGGAATCAGCTTTAACAACTTTATTGAACATTTGTGAAAGGCTCCATTGATGATCAGGAAACTTGAGGCTGGCTGTTTGTTCTAGCAATAAGGTGTATGTGGCAGCACAAGGTGTCCCTGATCTCTCTCGCTATGTGCCACTCTGCTCAGTTCAGCTTCTCCCAGAACAAGGGCACTGTCTCACAAGAGCTAATGGAGGAGGGGTGTGTTTCTCCAATGCGGCCCCACTGGTCTCACAAATGTTGTGCAGAACACAAGAGTCTGTGGTTAGCAGGGGAGTAGAGTCCAGCTGGAAATCGATCTGACTCAATTGCTCTCCTGCACTGTTTCAAAATCCCCCAAACCTTCTCCACAACAGAGTGTGTGACACTGAGCTGCCTGTTGAAGAACCTTTGCTCCAGGGTGCAGGCCACGCTGTATGGCTTCATGAGCAAGGTCATTGGGGGTAGGCAGGATCCTCCAGAACAACAGGCTTCATGATCATCCCCTTGATGCAGGTTACAGTGGGCTGGCGTAGGATGTGAGTGTCATGGTTCTTCCCAGTCCAATTGGCCAGTACATCCAGGAACCGAGCATGGTGGTACACTATGGCCCAGAGAACCACCGAGAAGAACCCCTTGTGTTTCAAGTAGCCATCTTTACTATGGGGCGGGCAGATGATGGCAACATGGCTCCCATCAATAGTTCTGATACAGTTCGGGAACCCCTTCCGCTGAACATCCTCCAGCACCTCTGCGGGGCCAACCAACTGCACCACCCAGACCAGCAGCATTCCCATTATCGTGGTGCATGCAAACCTCAACAAGAATGGCACCCATCATGAAGTTCCCAGTGCAAAATTGCTGGGAGACAGAGCAGCAGGAGTCTGGAGTGGTGAGCTTCCAGGTGGCGATGGACACAAGCTTCTCCACCTGACTGAGTGACCACATCACCATCGACTCTTTCTCCAGCTGTGGTCTGAGAATCTCTGCTGTCTGGGGGACAAGGCAACTGGGCGTCCTGAATCCAAATCCAAAATCTTTATTTAGCTTGACCAATGGTCATCGCTTAACAAACAGTTTAACATACAGACATATCACAGACATATAAGCATAAAATCCCAAATTAAAATGAACCAACCTATATACGAATTGTAAATCTGTCAATACAAGTAAATCAGAAGCAGATAATTATTTGATGTGCCATAAGATATTGGATATATGCATCAACTCAATAGTGAGGATTTAAAATCAAGAAACAATTTCCTTAGCTTAGAAGCTGAGACCAAAAAGTTAGCCAGATTTGCTGAGATTTCAGATGATGTATTAGAAAGAATAAAATGGGAGAGCCACTGGTCGGTTCTTCCAGGAAATCTCCTAATATATTGGGCCAAAAACCGGGCACGCGGCTGATCATATAAATAACAGTGTAATAAGATGTGCTGCGTGGATTCTACACTGGATAAATCAAAGGGACATAAACGTTGCACATATGGGATCTGATTGTGACATCCTTCTGACACCTTAGATGGCAAGGTGTTCATTCGGGAACACATGACCAAATATTTCCAACTTTTCAATATGGGAGAAATCAAATAATTTGCAATCCCACCTTGGGATGGGTAACAAAATAAGTAGTCCCTTAGGTGCAGCAAGACTCTAACCCTGGCGAGTTCATTCTGTCTGTCCACATCTATGAGCCTAGATAGAACCTGAGCTCTGGCAACACCCGACTCAGTCTCTGCTAGGTAGAGAGGGGAGAAACTCAGAGTTTCGAGTTTCTTGTCAACCACTTTATGCCATCTGCTATAATGAGGGTCAGTTGCCAAAAATTGAAAAAGGCAACTGGGCATCCTGAAGTTGGAGATCCACTCCTCATCTCTCCACAAGAACAGCACATTCTTTCACCCATCTGTGCTTTTCTTCTTGACCCAGAGAAGCCTCTCAGTGGGTACAGCCATGTGCAGGGTGTTGGTGACGGAAGCTGTGTCTCCTGAAAAGTACCTCTCAGCATGCATCAACTCCCCTTGGAGGGCTTCCACCCTCACCTCCACAGCCAGTTGTCCCTAGAGGAAGTGTAGTCTATGGCGCCAAACCGTGCGCTGGCTCCGAGATGTGGTGCACACCACTACCCTGGCCACAGATCAAACGAGAACCCATATGTGCCTAGCAACTACCTTGAACCAAACACAGCAGATGGTTTTCATCTGCTGCATCACTTGCAGGCTTACCTCAGCAGCGGTGAAGAGTACCTGCAGCAGCCCTAAGTTCTCAGTCTCCATGGTTACGTGACACGTGTCCATGGAGTCTGCAGACAATGTGCCAAATGTTTTGAACTATTACACAGCTGGGTGACTGCCAGGCTAGGATTGGCCGCATGCCACATGTGACCACCTACTGGGCACTGTTTGGCATCTGTCATCACATGACTGACTGCATGTCTAACCATTGGTTGGGAAAGTTCTTGCAAACCTGAGTGTGTTTCTCTGCTGCACCAGGACTGTAACCCATGTCACAAGCATGTAATAAATCTAGTAGCTGCTAGCACCAGGAAGGCATGGATTTTTTAAATTGAGACAGGGGGGAGCTCTCAATGTAAAGAAATGGTGAGTTGTGGAGAGCTGCTAGGCAGTCAAGGTCACTGTCTGGGGAACAGTTTATGGGAGCATAGCTGGCCATTGGTGGAAACCTACTCAGATCTTTTCTTATTTTTTGAAAGTAGCAATGTTGTGCTTGCAACCAGCATGAGCTGGTCTTTCTGCCATTCTTCCATAGGGAAATATTTTTTTATTTTATTATTTTTATTTATTTAAAATTTATATCCCACCCCTCCTGCCCACAAGGCAGCCCGGGGCGGCAAACAACAATCAATAAAACAATTAAAACAATAAAACAATTTGTGCAGATTGTTTACCAAGCACACCCCTGATGACCTTGGCTTTACTTTGTGCATGCTGCAAGCGTCTAGGGTAGGGGGCCAAGAGATGTTGGGGGGTACTGGGTACCCTGGCCTTGGCTGACATTTGGGGGAAGCCTGATGTACAGAGGGAGCTGTTAAACCCTAAGAGGTCATCAGCTGGCAGATGCACACAGTGGGCTTCAGTGTATGCCTGATGAAGTGCAAACACCACGCAACCCAACTACAGTTTCAAATTTAGCAAAATGGAAATGTGGGACCACCAAAAAAGATGAGAGAGTGGGATCCGAATAAGACCATGACTCTTCTGGATGTGTGTGACCTGCCAGAAGTTGAGGCTGTACCTTCCCTACCACTTTTTCTCATCAGTGGCCTGATGACAGTGTGAGGTTACCCATGGAACCACCAGAAGTGCCTAGATTGGAAGCTGGAGCTGAATCTCATCAGGGAACCAAGTACGGGGAACATGAACTGACTGAAGGGGAGCTTCTTTTCCTAAAGGAGGTTTGGACACTCCTGGAAGTTCAGGCCCCTGGGTGAGCAGGAATGTTTTCAGCACCCCACTATGTGGTAATGCAGATGGAAGACAGTGGGTACAGGAAACACGTTTGAATGGGAGATATATGCAAAGAGGGAGGTATTTCATACAGCACAGCAGGTAAGACCCCAATAAAACTGTGTGCTGCTATCTGTCAGTGAGCTGTAAACTGTGCTCTGTACTCTGGGCAGGGGATGCGAGAAACCCTGCTCACAACATGCAAAGATT
The DNA here is from genome assembly GCA_003113815.1 of Sphenodon punctatus. Classification (NCBI taxonomy): domain Eukaryota; kingdom Metazoa; phylum Chordata; class Lepidosauria; order Sphenodontia; family Sphenodontidae; genus Sphenodon; species Sphenodon punctatus. Next base: position 392,165 of record QEPC01012832.1, read on the forward strand.
GCTTGCTTAGACTGATTGCTGTCAGTTTAACATTTTTACGTTCGCTTTCACAGGCGCTCAATAAAGCGTGTGATTTGCTCAATGAAGTCAGTATTCTGTGGCTAGCCAAGTGCTGGCAGGTGTAAACCCAGGTACACAGTATGCACCTCCATGAGTGGGCAGGGATAGCAGGGGGTGGCCTGGTTCCCGGAGTCATAGCCTGGAAGAAAGAATCAGCTGGTGCAGCTTCATCTTCCCATAGTTTGCTGTGGTTGTGAGTCACAGCAGGTGGAGGGATACTGGGAGGGGCAGTTGGTGGGTGGAATGGGGTGAGAAGGTCACCTGCCCATGTGTTAGGTTTCTCAGGCTACACCTGGGAGTGGGGGCTGCCCACACAGCCAAGGAATACACTCTGGGGGCTGCCTGCTTATTAGGCTGCACACACCAAACGTGTGTGACAGCTTTGTGGTGGCTGCACAGACTGAACACAGATTCCAGCATATTAACATCTCATTTGTGAGATGTTAACAAGTGAGGTGATCAAATATATATATGACACAAATGTATTTAAGGTAGTTAGAACCTGAGCAGACTGTGAGGAATTGCAGGAGGATCTTATGAGACCAGGTGACTGGGCATCTAAATGGCAGATGAAATTTAATTTAGACAAGTGCAAAGTGATGCACACAGGGGAAAACAATCCAAACTATGAGTACACAATGCTGTGTTCTAAATTAGGGGTTACCGCTCAGGAAAAATATCTTGGAGTCATTGTGGACAATATATTGAAACTCTCAGCTCAATGTGTGCTGGTGGCCAAAAAAGCAACTGGATGTTGGAAATTATTTGGAAAGGGAAGGGATATAGAATAAAACTAAAAATATCATAATGCCTCTATATAAATCTATGGTGCGACTACACCTTGAATATTGTGTGCAGTTCTGGTCACCCCATCTCAAAAAAGACAGTAGAACTAGAAAAGATACAGCAAAGGGCAACAAAAATGATCACAGGTATGGAACGACTCCTGTATGAAGAGAGGCTTGATAGGTTGGGGCTGTTCAGCTTGGAGAAGAGACAACTGAGAAGGGGCTATGATAGACGTTTATAAAATCATAAGGGCCGTGGAATGAGTAAATAGGGAATGGTTATTTATCCTCTCAAATAGTATTAGAACTAGGGGACATTCCATGAAACTAACTTAGGCCGCTTTTAGACGTGCAGCTGGATCAGGCGCGGGAGCGGTGAAACAGCCGCAGTGCTGTTTTAGACAAACCGAAAGCGGAAGTTGTGCGCGTGATCCGGCGCCGCGCATTCTTTTCCGGCCGCGTATGTCACCCCAGGGAGATCAGGGTGGTTCGCTCGCGGTCGGCAAAGAATGCGCGGCCCCGGATCACTCACAGCACCGCCTGTCTCTTATACACATCTAGATGTGTATAAGAGACAGGACAGCGCCTGATCACAGCTGCATGTCTAAAATTGGCCTTATGGTAGATCTAAAAGAAATAAAAGAAAGTATTTTTTCACTCAACACACAATTAACGTGTAGAATTTGTTGCCAGAGGATATGGTCAAGGCCAGTAGGATAGCTGAGTTTTTAAAAGGACTGGATAAGTTCTTAGAGAGTAGGTCCATTAACAGGTACTAGCCAAGCAGGTTTAGGGTATGTAACTTCTTACTGTTGGGAGCTGGGAGTGGACAACAGGGAATGGATTGCTCACTGGGACCTGTTAGGTACTTCTCCCAAGCGACCGATATTGGCCACTGTCAGAGACAAGATGCTGGGCTTGATGGACCATTGGTCTGACCCAGTATGGAACTACTTATGTTATTATATTCTTATTTGTTAACAGCCTTTGTTTTTGCTATTGCTCAACCATAATTAAGCCCATAGTATTCCTTTTTGAAGCATATTATTATTACCATTCTGCAGACAAGAAAACTGAAGCACAGAGCAATAACAGGTAAAAACAGACATGACGGTGGCCCGCTTTGGCCCACTGTGGCCTGGGACCCACCGACATGTCTGTTTACACACCACCAGTTGTTAGCCCGGGACTGTCCCAGGGAAGGTCGGTGGCTAGCCCAGGCTGTGACCTTGGAAAATCTCTGAGGTCACAGCCCAGGCTAAGGGCCACCCACATGGGCCAATGCAGGTTAGCAGGGGCCATCATGACCGAGCACCATGGCTGTCTGTCGTGGGGGGGGGGCAGGGCACTGGGAGCAGGGCATGGGTGGGGCTGACACTCACATGTTTGTTTAGCTCCCTGCCCTACCCAGGCTGTACGGGCAGCTGGATGGCTCTCCAGCTGTAGGCACATTTGTTCAGTACCCTCCCTGACCCAGGTCGTGTCAGCTGCAGTTTCCCGCCTTGGGCCGGGGAGCTACGATACCGCCCGCACATACGTCTGTTTTTACCCACAGTGTCTTGCCCAAGTACTACAGTACATATATAAGAACTGCCATACTAGGCTGGGCCAATGATCCACATAGCCCAAGGTCCTTCGTCTCTAACAGGAAGCCACAGTTCCCTGTTGTCCTTTCTCAGTTTCTAGAGGCTAGAAGAAGTTTAAGGAAACCCTAAGCAGGAAGCTGTGTCCTGCAATCATCTTGGCCAATAGCCATTCTCAGTCCTCTTTTTTACACAATAAGCCAGTGGCAGAACTATGTCCAGAACCTGAAGGTTTCAACTTCATCCCACTGTAAATCATTCTCACACCATCATCCTATCAGCACTCCAATATTTCCTATCTTTGCAGGACATACCTAGGTGACAAAAAGGAAGCTGGCAATGGAAAAACAAAAAGCCAGAGAAAATGACTGAGGCAAAACCAGATGCTGATTCCACCAAGATGAAAAGTTCTATCATTTAATTTTATTTCAGCATTAAAAGTGGAGCAAAATGAGCACATTGCCAGAACTCTACAAAAGGCTAATTTAAAATGCTAACACAATTTTCTCACAATAATTAGCTTCTTTTGTATTGTGCTGGTAAAGTGCAACAATATTTTAATTTAATACAGTATGATAACCTTGAATGTGACGCTTTAATTTGTTTTGGTAGAAACTGATGAAGCAAGTGAAGTTACACAGGCAGTCATAAAAAAAAAGTCATCCTAGCTCTTCAATATGAAAATAGTTATTGACCCCGGAGTGTTAAATAACTTTCAGTGAGGAATAGAACAATTATATTTGGTCCAATTAATCTATGCTACACTATTTCCATTAGTAAAGGAAATAACGTTCCTAACATTCTGGCTCCTTTGCAGTACTGCCTGGCATCTTTTTCACACTCAAAGAATGAACATGTGGCCAGTCCTCGTTCACACAATAAAAACAAGAGCCATGAACCCATAAACCACTTACTCTTGAAGCGTAGTGGGAGTAAATAGTTTGTAGACTGCATCCAAGGAGTTTGCATGGGTGTAATCCTGACTAAAGCTAAATGCATGGCTAAATTTCACACAAACCTTTCTTCTCAATTACTAAAAAAGGAAGCCTGTTATTATTCCTGGGCTTCTCTGACCTGAACCATGATTTTGTAAGCATGTATTTGTCCTATATACAATGTATGGGAGTAATCATAGAGAGGGAACAGGGGGCATGTCCCCCGCAAATTTCCTCTCCCCACAATTGTAGAGAAATAGGGATGGATGGAGCTTATGTAAGTCAACTCAAAGTTTAGCCTAAAGTTACTCCCATGCCAAGTAGATGTCCATTCCTTTCCTCATTTATGAGAATGGCCTTTTGGTGCATGGGCATCTATCTTCCTCCATGCTTCTCTGTTTTAGGCTGCCCTGCTGCATTGTAGTAGTGGCAGCCCAGTTATGATTTTCTTAGTCCACTAAGCGGCATGGGAGGCCAAATTCTTGACCTCTTATAATCCATCTTTCCTTGGATTATCGTCCTTATTAGGCCACGTGCTTGTGTAACATGGCCACAAAACATAAGTTTGGGCCGTCTGATGGTATTTATGAGTTCTTATAAAAAAATCCCAGTATGTAGGAGAGCCCATAGTCATAACATATATTACCATAATGAAAATGGAGAGAGGCATCCAGTGGTTTATTAAAGCCCATTGCCTCAATCCATGCCACTTTCAGGTGCAGTCTTGGGAGGATATCAAGAGCTAAGCTAAATCAGGTTGGGCTAGTGCAGGGGTGGAGAACCACTGGCCCAAAAATGTTTTTACTTGGGCCCTTTCCAATTCCTGGATCTGGCCAGAGGATCCAATCCCTTCCCTCAAGCTTGGCAAGAGTGAGCTCACTCAGAAGAAGGGAACAGAGATGAGACATGCACTCAAGTGTAGGGGACAAATCCATGACATAGATCCATGATCTGGAAATTCACCTTTCTTCCCCCATTCTGAGCATACCCCTTAATCACCCATGCCCCCAATTTTTATCAGACATGCCGAGTAGGGCTGTAGCGGACTATCGCAGCGGTAGCTATTTCCGGTGGAAACAGTGTTTCCGCAATTAGTGGAATGGCATGGCAGAGGCTTTCATTCTGCAGTTTCATTCCGCGGTTCCGCGGTTCCGCTTATTTAATTCCGCAACTTAGTGGAATCGTGGAAACATGACATTTTCAATATTTCCGCAATTCCGCCAGCGCCAAAAAATAGCGGAATAGCGGTTTTCCGCGATTTCTGCAATTTTCCCGCAATTCCGCGATTTGCAGAATTCCGGCGGAATTAGCAGAATATTCGCAGAAAAGTCGCAGTGTGGCGCGGGCAGTTCTGAAATGGCAGAATGGAATCGCGGCGCGGTAAAAGCTGCTGCCACATCAGCCCTAATGCCGAGTTTATATTAATTTTCATAGTGGCCCACAGAGGGAAAAGGTTCCTCGCTCCTGAGTTAGTGCCTACTTAGGAAACATCCAGGATTCTAAGACAACAGTAATTAGGTCCCACTTCAGCATGTGCCTACCTGTATTAGCTCCAGTGACACTACTAATATGCTTACCGTTAAAGCAATATTTTGCTAAACCAGACTCTGAGTAAGTGACACTTTTCCTTCTCATTCCAGGTCAGAACTGATCCAGTGCCCTATCCTAGTGGTCATTCATTCATTCATTCATTCATATTTATATTCCACCCTTGCCCAAAGGCTCAGGGACGCTTACAAAAAAGTTGTTTGGGACACTGTGCTGTTGAAGTTTCTGTCTTTTAAAAAGAAAACTAAAATTAAAGGCCTTAACCACTTCTTGTCCTAAGTTTTTACTATAGTATTTATATGGTCTGAGTGCTGCAACCATTTACACCACCTGAAAACCATGCCCTTGATATTTGCTTAGCAGTAAATATTCTGCATGTATCTAAGAAAGTGATCAGCATGAACTCTCCAGGTTCAAAATTAGCCCTCCAACATTCCCCCTGCAATTGTTATGCTGCCCACTAAAATCAACCTCCAGAAGGCTGAGTGTAACCAAGCCAAGCACACGCACCTGAGACTTCGCATCCGCCTGAATGTTTGTTTGTCTTCTCCCCTGTCTCTCCCACTGTCCCCTCTCCCTGTCTCCCCCTCCTTGTCTTTTACATTGCAAGCCACAGGCAGGGACCGTGTCTATTTCTATGTTCTGTACAGCACCAGGTCCATGGCTGGCGCTATATAAATGTTTATAATAAATAATAATAATAATTATTATTATTATTATTATTATAAATAAGCCAGCAAAAGCCCTCTACTCCTGAATTCTCATTATTCTTTTGCTCCTGTCTCACCCATTGCCACCTGCCATATAGCGAAGCACTGACGGAGCAGGTGAAGGGGATCAGTTTGTCTCTCTAGACAGTGGGAGTAAACCCTAGCTATGTTGTGGTCTGTGTTTGTGCAGACTTCATTGCCCTTTTTCACCATGCAAGAAGTGTGGCCTACACACTGAGACAATAATTGTCTTAATGCATGTAGGAGTGAGAAGAGAAAGGCTGCTCTTCAGTCATGTGTCTTGGTCCTTAGTTGGGATAGACAGAGCTGTCTATCCCAACTACATTTCCTTGTAAATGCCATTCATAAAGAATCTAATCCATATGGATAACACCATCTTTGCCTTCATTAAGTGAAGGACCAAGCCCAATAGTCAGTTACTCAACTTTCCACCAAAGGAGATAATTTTTTACTCATAAACATACTTCTGTTTGCATTGAAAGCAAGGAAGGTTTTTCATTGACATCAGTGGGAGCAGAATCGAGTCTCAGGTCCTTTCCTTTTTCCCTGGGCTAACATAAATGTTAGAGTAATAATGGAGCTTGCAGTGAGGTTCTGGGAACTCCTACTGAGTCTGCTACTGAGTCTGAAGAGCTCAGCTGTGTCTTTATGAAAATGTAAAGGAATGTGAAATATTAAAGCTGCCTGTTTTTAAAAAGCAAGGAAACTTGTGAGTTTTCAAAACTTGAAAATGCAGCTGGAAAATGTTTTTAGCCCAGGAATCTCTTTGATTCTAGCTCTTGCTTTCTGATGTTATGTTTCAGGCAATTCATTTGAAACTCCTGTCTCAAGCATTTACTCATTACGGGTTTTCTCTGAAGGCATTATCATTTTTTAATAATTCTGGGAATTTTTGCTAAATCATTACAAAAACTCTACTCAATAATGCATGAGCTGGGCTTAGGTTTTATGTGTGATGAGTTCATATTAAATTATTGTTGCCACACCAAATTAAACTATTATTTGTCCCTCTTTTCCCTTCACAATTGAGGCTTACAAGAATTCTGATTCATCGCCATGATTTACAGAACAATTTTTTACTATTGTTTTTCATTTCACATGCCCTTCATGAGTATATACCTGGTTACTAATCAGAAGTGCTTTTGGGGGAGAGAGCAATACTTCTGGCTAAATATGAAACTTGATAAATGACACTGTATAAATAGCATATTTCTGGAAGAACCAAAAATTATGCAAGCCATAGGAAACTATTAACTGTGAAATACTTTGCTACCTACTATACTATGCAGGCTAGTCATCTTAACAGATTGTCCGTAGTCCTTATATACACAGATAGTGCAATCCTCACTCATTAAAGTCAGTAGGAGTTTTGCCTTTGATTTCAATGAGTTCAGGATTGCAGCTTCATATATTTTATGGCTAAAGTGAACCACTGATCACTTCTGACCTCCTGAATAACGCAGGCTAGAGAAATTCCTAGGGCCAACCTACAACTATCAAAACTTCAGACAAATCATGGACAGTGATGGGAACAAAGTAGGATGTGAAAAACATCAGGGGACTTGATACTGTTCAGTATTTAATTTGAGATCTTTTACCCTTCAATAGCCATAAACTGAATGTGACTATTAGCTTTCCTTGGGGTTCGAGGGTGCTGGGACAGCACACTCTGAATTCAGCACTGATTGTTTCATTTATCATTTGGAACAAACAGTCTTCAATTGTTAGGTGAAAATGCGATGTGATTTACAAACTTAGATTAAAAATACAAGTCTATGACCTTTTTTACATGGATGCCACTGCCGGCCCAGTGGGTGGAGATGCGTGGGTGAGCACACCCAGTGAACACCCAACGCCACTGAGCTGGGGCACGTTTACACGGACAGCACCATGGGGGGTTGTAGGGAGGGGCCGGCACACACCCATCGGGCAAACTCCCACCCCGGGAAACACCAAGCAAACATCCATGATATTTACACGGACAGCTGAGACAGCAAACAGCGGGGAATCCCCACCCAGCACATCAACATGACAACATGGCTGACTAACGACAAAAGAAGCCGCGTCATGCAGCCCCACCCCTGAACTGCCAGACCCTGTGCGGGCAGGGTAGGAGGGAGCAGGAATGACAGAAGACACAAAGTAGTGGTCCCCAGCCAGCCCCGTGACAGAGGCCAGACAGCCAGGTGCCATGGACCCGCTACAAACCAGAACCCGCCCACACACAACCGTGAACACAACCAGACATGGAAGGGTTGCATGGCCAAGGAGGCGGGGGGACCCCAGTGTGGGGGCAGGGCATGGGAAGGGGCACAGGGGAGAAAGTCAGAGCCCCGAAGCAGCAGGGGCCCCCAATACAAACACCCAACCCCCACCCCCCCGGCAAAGCTCCCGCATACACAATCCCAAGGCCCCTATAAAACAACCCGGGAATGGGACATAGGTGGTCATGGCGGCAGGGATGGAAGCGCACACCACAGCCGGGTTGGCAGGGGACAGCGGGGGTGGGGGGACAGCAGGACCCCAGAACACACCAACCAGCAGCAAAGCTGCTGCAGCTCTCAAAATACCAACAACAGATACGCGTGGGCGAAGAGGGAGACCAACACCAAGGCAGGGAGGGGGCAAGGCACTAGGACAATAGCCAAGGGGATGGACCCCCAGCCCAAGAGACCATAGGGAAAGGGGGACATCAAGACAGGGCCAGAGGGGGACATAAGGAAGGCAAGACAGTCAGCTAAGTGTCCACAACCCCCGGGGCAGGGTACCCAGGGTCAACTCCAAAGGATCCAACAGAGCTGCAGCACAGCCACCAGGTGAGGGGGGTGGGGGGAAACGCTACATACCCCGCACCTGCCAGGCAACTGGGCACAACCTCCATAAGGCGTCCACACAAGAGAACAGCACACAAGGAAGGAGAACACACACAACCAGAGAAGGGAGAAAACCAGCTTTAATACATAGGGAAGAAAGGGAGGAACAGTAAACAGGGACAGTCGAACTGGGGAGCTGACACCAGGAGATTTGGTGGGGCAGATTCCTTCCCCTCCCCCCCCAATAGGGATGCTGACCCTGTACCCGGCTCCAGCGATCCACCTGAGCACGGTCGAGCTGGTGCACCCAATATAGGAGGTGCAGGAGGAGCTGCAGAACCTCCTCCTGCTCCCTGGTCCGCTCTGAAATCATCGCCTGCACTGAGGGAGAGAGGGGTTGAGCCATTAGGATGGTCCAAGAGCCCCAACAACATGGAACTCCAAACAGACACCAGAGAAGAGGGCCTCGCATACACACAGCACACTCAATGAGCTCCTCGTACGGCCGTGCTCCAGCACGGAGCTCCGAGGCCACATGCTGGAGCTGCCTGGCCATCTGTCCCAGGCGAAGCACAGCCAGGAAAACAACCAGAGTAACTAGAAGGGAGAATGTAGAGGGAGAAGGGGAGAGGGTGCACGAATACAGTGTGGGTCAGAAGGGGTCATGAAGCACACAGCACACACACCCCAAACATGGACCCTGGGTCACCCATGCCAGCACCCCAAATGCTAGGATCAAACGGGAACACGGGCGAACAACTGATGGGCCTGAAAAAGCCCGTACTCATGGTCAGCAGCATGTCTCTCCTACCGTCCATCCATCACCAACAGTGCAGATGGTGGGAACCAACAGGGGGCGACAGGAGCGGTGATAGGCGGGGCAGCCTCAGCGTGGAGCCCAACCAATGGGTAACCCCTGCATGATACCCTGCTTGGTGTGTGCCAAGACCTCCAAGGCAACAGTAGTCACTAGCGAGGGGTTGGGGCCCGCACCCAGCACCCTCCCACGTACTGGTACATAATGGACAGCACTGCCATGGGATAGCACCAGCACACATGTGGCACACACAACCCACAACAGGCCAACCAAGCCACCTAGGTGGTTGACAACAACACCACAGGGAATATCAGGGGGCTGCACAGAGGATGGGGGCCCGCATAAGGTTGCAGGACACCAGGTGACCAATGACAGATCAAGGGCAGTGCAGTCAACAGGACGCATAGGGTCCCCACCACCACACAGGCAAAACCCACGATCCATTAGGGAGCCCCCAGGGGAACGCATGACACACCACAGGTTGCTACCTGTCAGCCCCAGTGATTCCGAACACACACACACACACGGACCCCAATAACACAAACACACACACGGGATGGGAGGGGTGACCAGAGCGGCAAACTGTCACAAAAGCACTATAGGATGTACAGTCACAGGCAAGGTCTTTATTCATGATGGGGAGAAAAGGGGGGTACAGGCATACAGAGGCCGGTGAATGGATGATCACGGGCCCGTGGGCATTCCACCCAACCATCACTCTGGGGCATCGTTGCACCCACTCCAAGAGGGATGGAGGTGCTCATTAACGCAACAGGGATGGAGGTGGGAGTATACAGAAGCAGTGATGGGGTCCGGCAGATGGGGCAGCCGACCATAGGGTCGCACGATACAGTGGCGAGGAGCAGCACTGTCCAAGGGGAGGCAAGGCACAGCACAGTCACAGGGAACACGTTGCCACGGAGCAGGAGGTTGGGATGCGCAGCTCAGGGAAAGGCCGGAGGGTGCTCATGAAACATCGGCCCCTGGACAACACTCTCCCAGTCAAATAGGCCCCTGTGGAATCCCCAGGAACACATATGTGCATTCACCATGAACCGGGGCAGGAGGTGGTTCTCAGTGGCAGCTGCAGCCCTGACATCTGGTAGGTTCAGCACCGATCGCAGGGTGCGGTAGGGGTCCCGGTCAGTAGTGGTCCACCAATATCAGGGGGTAGCAGGTCCATCTCCCCAGGAAGGGCCTGGCATTCCAATCGCGGACGCAATACACCACGGACATGCAGTAGGATGCCGGTGTAGTCAGTAGCAACAGGGGGACCCCTGGCCTGGAGGGCCAGTCCATACTCAGGTCAAGCAGCCACCAGGTGAACAGCCATGATTGGCACTAAGGTTGACAGATGACCAAGTCCATGGCTGCCTCTAGCATGGAGCTAATGAGGCACTCCATGCAGCATATCTTGATTGTGCACAGCTGCACAATGCCATGGCCTTCACTCGCTGTGACAGATACAGGGCTGGTGTGGATGCATCCAGCCCACTGATCGCACAGGGGCATGTCACGGGCATTGGGCCTTGGCCACAATGCAGCCCCGCTGTGGCCCTATCCCCGAGGTGTTCAGGTGACATGTGCCAGTGGGGGGATGTGCTGGTGGGCTGGCAAATGGGGATTCCTACCAGGTTCATAGAACACACCCATAGTACTGCACCAATTGATGGGCACCAAGCATGGTCCACCAAAGTGCATATGTGAGCCGGTTCCAGTGCCCAGAGAGGTGGCTGGGGTGTGGTGGGTGAGAGTTGATCATGAAAAAGAGCAGAGTTAGTACAGAGGTGGTGCTGTCCATTACTGGGTGTACATGCAGAACACGGAGGAGGAGGATGTGCTTAGTGGTTCGCCCGTGATAGCGGTGTCAGACTTGCCGGTCACGGCCCCCTGGGGGGACGCGACTGGCACACCCAGGGACATTGAGGGGTTCCCCCTCCCACAGCAGACTTACCCCTGAGGTCACGAGCAACACAGTCTGGCACGGCTGCATCAGGGGAGTCCCAGAGTCAGCGGGTTTCCACAGCAACCTGCTCCGACGCAGTGAACAGAGACGCACAGCCGGGGACGCCTCACGATGCAGGGCCCGCCCACTTGTGTCACTCCGCGCACCTGCAGGTGCATCAGGGGGCGGAGTCTACACTTGAAAAGCCGACGCTGTGAGACACACAGTGCCGGTAATCAGAGCATTGAGAGGCTGACCCCTGACTGACTGCATTTGGACAAAGCTAAGTGTGATTTCCCTGTTCCTTTCCCTAGTGTGAATTGGTATATATATAGTCGTAAATTGTAAGTTGTGTTCCTACCCTTTGGTCCTTGGTGTGTGCGAGTGCGTGAGAGCAAATGGTGAATGAGCAGCGTGAAAGGTCCTCTCCTTCCCTGGGTTTCTCCCCTTTTTCCCCTTTTTTCCCCTCTTGGAAAGATAGAGTCCTTGCCCTTCTCTGTGGCCTTTGGTCCCTTGCCCCGTCTCGCACACCTCCAGCACCCGTCCCTTCCTTCCCCCTGTGCACTGGGTCGTGCGAATTGGGCGTGTGCTTGCTGTGCGGCCATATCATCCTTCCACTGCTCTACGCCCTATGATGATAGAGGCCTGGTTTCTTTAGAACCATTAGGCCACCTTTCTATCCTATGGGCATTAAATCTCGAGGGCCTTCTCCCAGAGCTCTTGGATACGAAGCCATGTGTGCATGGATTCAGACCCTTTCCCTTTCCCGAATCCCTCTCTGGTCCGCCCTTCCTCCCCCCCCCTAATGTGACAAGTGGTCCCCATTACCTTGGGACAGCCGTTTACCAACAGGGGACATGTGAAGCACGGTGTGGGTGTGCTGTGCACACAGGGCATGGGGATTGGAGACACAGGCCACAACTGGGTGCTTGGTTAGTGCACAGCCCAGTGTTCGGCTGGGTATGTTAGCAGCACACGTTCACAACTGTGCAGGCCTTGGGGCAAGTCACCCAGTCATGTAGAGACTAGTAGGCTACCAACGTAGTGATCCATCACTGTTTCCAGTGGTCGGTTCTCACGGAGTGTGTGTTGGTGGTACCATGCTGTCCATTGATAAGCCCCCTGAGGAGAGGGCCATCCTGTTAATGGTCCTGGCCTCTTGCTTCATGATCCTCAGGCCCAGGTGTTCCAGCAATGGACCGAGCTACTCCTGCCAGGGCCCCGCTTCTACAACCATGGAACACGGCACAGGAGAGCGACTAACATGCACCGAGCAGCATCGTTGTGGTGGGCAAGGAGGATAGCTGCTCGCCGACATGCCCTGTTCATAACATCAGTGTCCCAGCACATGCGGCTTGTCCTTTCCCAGTGGCCTCTCAACCTTTACAGCCATCATGTGACTGTCCCAACTCGAAGGATGAATTGGATGCGTTCACGCACCAATGAATGGTGGGAGAACATGTTGACTACCTGGACAAATGAGGAATGGACGGACCACTTCCACATGAACCCTGTTTATTTATTTATTTATAATAAAATTTGTATGCCGCCCCCTCCTGCTAAAAGCATCTTGGGGCAGCTAACAACATATTAAAACAATTTTAAAACAGCAATAAAAGGATTTAAAACACAATAAAACACAATATAAAAAACAACATACCCCTAACCCAACCCAACCCACCCACCCCTTCTCCCTCAGGAAAAGCACGGCAGAACAGCCAGGTCTTACGCTGTCTACGGAAAGAGGGGAGGCCGGTAATCAGGCGGACCTTCAATGGGAGGGAGTTCCACAACCACGGTGCAGCCACAGAGAACGCCCTCTGCAAGGTCGACACCCAAGAAACCCAGGGGACCTCGAGGAGGGAGCCCCCGGCCGACAGCGGGGGCCAATCCAGAACCTGGAGGGTGAGTCAGTCCCATAGGTAGGCAGGGTCCAGGCCATTAAGGGCTTTAAAGGTCAACACCAACACCTTGAATTGGGCCCGGAAGACTATAGGCAGCCAGCACAGAGAGCGAAGCACTGGTGTAATATGCTCGCATCGACCCATACCCATTAGGAGATGAGCCGCCGCATTCTGCACCAGCTGCAGCCTCTGAACCAGCACCAAGGGTAACCCCATGAAGAGTGCATTACAGTAGTCCAATCTTGAGGTAATAATAGCATGGACGATCATAGCTAGGTCGGAGTCCGAAACATACGGTCAAAGCCGACGCACCAGATGTACTTGGCGAAATGCCCCTATCGCCACAGCTGCCACCTGGGCATCCAGGCAGAGCTGTGGGTCCAGGAGCACCCCCGACTCCAAACCTGAGATACCAGGGCAGGATGGACCCCATCAATGATGGGAGCCACCAGTCCCCCAGCCTTCCCCATGACCACCACCTGTGTCTTGTCAGGATTTAACTTCAGATGGCTCACCCTCATCCAATCCCCCACAGCTGCCAAGCACCGGGTAAGCACTTAGACTGCCGGGCCTGAGTCAGATGAAAATGAGAGATAAAGCTGGATGTCATCAGCATACTGATGACACCATACGCCAAACTCCCTAACAACCTCCCCCAAAGGCTGCATGTACACATTGAACAAGAGAGGGGACAAGACAGAATCCTGTGGGAGGCCCCGGGGAGAAGATGAAAAATCACCCAGGACTACACACTGAACTCTCTCAGCCAGGAAGGAGCGGAACCACTCAAGAACGGTTCCACCAATCCCTGCCCAGTCCCGCAGTCGAGTCACCAACAACTCATGGTCAACGGTATCAAATGCAGCCCAGAGATCTAATAGGATCAACAGGGTTGAATGACCCCGGTCAAACTCACGGGAGAGGTCGTCGATCAAGGCCACAAGTGCAGTCTCCGTGCCATATCCAGGGCGAAAACCTGACTGCGAGGTATCGAGAAAGTTAATCCAGTCCAGATGTTCCTGCAACTGCCGAGCCACCACCCGCTCAATAACCTTCCTTAAAAAGGGAAGGTTAGAGACCAGCCAATAGCTAGCCAGGATGCTAACGTCCAATGATGGTTTATTGAGCAGGGGCCACACCAGCACCTCCTTAAGGCAGTCCGGCACCCTGCCCTCCCCCAGGGAGGCACTGACAAGCCACTCCAGCAATGGCCCTTATGTCTCCCAGCTGGCCTTGATCAGCCAGGATGGGCATGGGTCTAATTCACAATAAGTGGCTCGAACAGACCCCAGGGCATCCTCCACATCTGTTGACCCGGCTTGGAGAGGTCCTGAACCCACATCTCCGGAGGCGAGCTACCAACATGCGGTATCCACTGCCACCAGGGATGTGATTGGCCATGGCGGTGTGGAGACTGGCTACCCCCGATTCCTGTCGGAGCATTGGGGAGCAGTTCGGAGTGGGGAACACAACCGTTAACAGGGTGCTCCATGACGTGTGTGACCTGATAGTGGAGCTGCTACTTGAGCAGGTCATCCAGCTCCGGGATCCCGAGGTAGTGATCCATGGCTTTGAGAACATGGGCTTCCTCAATTGTATAGGAGCAATAGACAGCACCCACATCCCTATCATCCGGCCCACACTAACCAAGACGGACTACCTGAACCGGAAGCAGGCATTTTCAATAAATCTTCAGGCCATTGTGGATCACAGGTGTCTGTTCACTGACATGTACACAGGTCAGTCAGCGAGGAGCCATGATGCATGCATTCTGTGGGCATTACCCTTCTATGCCCGCATGTTCAATGGTGAGATTTCCCCCAACCTGTACCAGGTGATTGAGGGGGTATCCATGGCTCCGGTGGTGCTTGGGGACCCCACCTACCCGCTGAGCCCGTGGCTCATGAGGGTCTATCCCGTGGCTTGCACACCAGAGCACAGGCTGTTCAATGAGCACCTATCGTGCCCTCAGAGCATGGTGGAGTGGACATTTGGCCAGTTCAAGATGTGTTGGCGCCTACTCATAAACAGGAGCCAGTTCAATCTCGAGCATATGCCCATCCTTGTCCTGACGGCCTGCATACTGCACAATATCTGCGAAACTGGCGGAGCTGCCCTTGACAACCCCCCACCGCTGCAGCAAGCAAGTCCCATGCCCCTGTACCAACATGTCCAGGATGGGGCATCCCTGCGCATATCAGAGGAGAATAGGGACATTCTCTGTAGGTGCATAGTTTCCCAGATGGCAGGCAACTAACCCTGGCATATGACTCCAACCGTCCCCGCACCACCACCACCATGGCATGTGTAACCCGACCTAATAAAGACAGGTATGGAATGACTACATACTCCATGTGTATTCTTGGTTAGCTATTAGGGGTTCTCCAGTCTTGTGTGACCCATGTCCCGCATAGCGGGGTCACCTACATGCTTGCAGCCATGGCGTTAGTCAGGCTTCAGACTTTGGTCTGTCTCCAGGTGGCGGTTAGCATAAGCAGTGCAAACATGCTATCTATGTGCAGGCCTGTACCCTTTCATGGGTGGTCTGTCGTCTCCCCACTGCCTTCTGGCAGGCAGGAGCGGTATAGATCCCGCACCTGTATTGCACATGGCATGCCCCTGTCTGTCCATCTCCAGACCCCTCCCATGCATGAAGCCCCCTTAACATAACGATCGACATAGAGATACTGTATAACATTAGTTATACCAGCAGGTGGAGGCGATGGCTCAAGCCACCTTTCGCCAGCTGTATCTGGTATGGAGGCTTCAAACTTACCTCTCCGGACCCGATCTGGCCACTCTCATCCATGCCTTCATCACCTCGAGGCTAGACTACTGCAACGCGCTCTACATGGGGCTTCCCTTGTTTCTGGTTCGGAGGCTGCAGCTAGTGCAGAATGTGGCGGCCCGTCTCCTGATGGGGATGGGGCAGCGTGAGCACATAACACCGGTTCTTCGCGCTCTGCACTGGCTGCCTATAGTGTACCGAGCCAGATTCAAGGTGTTAGTATTGATTTACAAAGCCCTGCATGGTCTGGGTCCCTCATATCTCGGGGACTGCCTCGGTCTCCGCGTCTCGGAGCGATCCCTTCAGTCCACCGGGGGCGCCTTTCTGGAGGTCCCCCGGGTAAGATGGGGGGCCACAATGGAGAGGGGGTTCTTGGTGGTCGGGCCATGGTTATGGAATTTCCTCCCGGAGGAGGCTCACCTGGTCCCAGGCCTGTTGGCCTTTCGATGTATAAGACTTGGCTGTTCGCCCAGGCCTTCGGAGGGGAGGGGAGGGGAGGGGTGGGGTAGGGGAGGGGGCGGGGTTTGGAGGGTAGGGTGGGAGGGTAGGGTAGGGAAGGGAACGTTTGGGGGGTAGTTTTAATTATTCATATTGTTGTTTTTATGTATTTTATTGTTGTTTTAACTGTTGTGAGCCGCCCCTTAATGCCATAGACATGAGGCGGTGGCCAAAAAATATAAATAAATAAATAAATAAGTTTATTAGGGTGTATTTACAAGGGGAGAGGCTCACTTTTTCTGGGGCCTTTCACGTGCCCGCTTTGGTGCACCATCGGGGCTCAACCCCCTGCAAACCCTTGCTGCCACCATCCGTTGCGAGCAGCAGCCTGACAGCCCGGGCGCTCCGTCATCCACCGGCCACTCGACTCCACTCCAGACTGAGGTATTGGACCCTGCAATGTTGGAACATATGGTAGGAGTTACAATAATACCTGGTATGTAACCCCTGAACCACAGCCTTTTTCGTAGTCCTCTGGGGGTGCCATGGATCTCCACGCTGCATCCCCTCCGCCCATCCCCCTGCAGGTAGCGATGCATCTCTCCCCCCCCCTTTACAGACAGATATGTCATCCGGCTTACCAGAGCTGGAGGGGTAGTCGACATGGGTGGTTGGTCACCTGGGGGTTCCGGGATGTTCAGGGGAGGCTGTGGTTCCCAGAGGAGGTGTCTCGGAGGCAGCTGTGGAGGAACCGGGAGGGGTGCAGCCCACAGGCTGCTGTTGTGGGGCTATGTGGGGGAGAGGGACCCTGTGCATGAGGCCAGGGAAGGGGTGCTGCTGGGGAAACCAGGGTTGGCCAATGTGCTGGGGAGGGGCACCTGTACATGTGGGACGCCATGGTGGTAATCGGCTGCCATCCCTCCATCCGTGCCTGGAGGGCCCATGTCACGCTGGGGTTCTCTCCACAGGAGCCCCACAGCCTCCCCCATGAGATCAAGGGCCCGTGCAAATGTCCCCTCCAGCGTGACACAGGCCCTAACCCTCTCAGCCCTGTCAAGGTGTATCTCGCGGTGGAGGGTGGCAGTCTGGCACCTGTCCCACAGGTGTTCGGTGCGGGACCAGTTGAGCATTGCTGCCAATATGTCCCGGTCCCTATCCCCCTCCCCTCTTTGCACCTCCTTGGTGAGGGTGAGCTCCTCTGAGTGCACTTCGGCTAACCTTCTGGTTTCCTCCAGCAGTTCCCTCCCCAGGTCCTCTCTCTTCCTCCAGTTCCTGGCCCCCATCTCCTGATTCCTTTCAGTGCTGCCAGCAGCATCACCCTTCGCAGGACCAGGTCGTTCATCTGTGGAAAACATGTTACCCCATGGGTTGTGTTGCTTGCCATTTCCATACCCTGTACCTCTAGTGTACCCTGTACCTGCAACTGTTTTACCACAGGGACTGCCTGCCCCCCTTCCGTGTATGTCCCAGTGTTGATTAAACCGACAGGGTGGGGTCCCTGTATTCCCATCCTCTGTGTTGAACTGCAGTGGTGGTCCCATATGAGCACGCCTTCTCCCAGGGCCGTGCTGTCCCAGCACCTCATTGTGGGCATGTCGCATGGTTCCTCATCCCTTGTGACCCCACATCTGCATTCCAGTCAGGGGATGTTGACCCATATAGCTATGTTCCCCTACTGTGGGGGCCCCAAGCCCTTCCCTGTATTGCATGATGGGTGTATTACTCAAGGGGCTACCTCTGTGACCTGTCTGCTAACCCATCACCCCGGCACCACCCGCGACCCTTCCCTTCTCCATGTTGGCCTACCATCATTGTCCTGTTGACCAGGTCTCGGGGGTGCTGCCGGTACCTCCTTGACCACCTCCTTCTCCGCACCCTCCTCCTCGTGAACCTCCACGCACCCTTGTGCTGTAATGGGAATAGGGATCCATCAGTTGATTCCTGCTGGCCAGCTTGGGCTCCAGTCACTGTGGCCGGGGCCCTCCCCACTCCCCCCCCAGGCCTTGGTTGTGTTCCTACCTGGATCGTATTCCTCCACATCCTGGGAGGCATCTCAGGTGTCCGTCCACTCCACGTGCACACCCCGTCCCCATGGCCTGTCACCCTCTGGGTTTTGTGGGCGCACGCAGAGGGTGATGTTTGTGTGAGCGGTTTCCCGGGTCACCTCCTCCCCCTGTGTGATGGGGCTGTCTCCTCCCGCATCCTGGCTGGCCTTGCCAGGGGCAGCATTCTCCCCCTGTTCCCAGGGGTCGGGCAGGGTCGGTGCTGTTAGCACCCTCTTTCTGCCCATGGCAAAGGCGGTGTGTATGCAGGAGGCAACTATGTCCCTGTCTATACAGAGGAACCGGTCCAGCTCATCATGGAACTCCATTGTCCACATGGCATGGCCGGACCTGAGATTTTAGTCCTTGATATACTTGTATCTGGACCTCAGGTCCTTTGCCTGCTACATGCATTGGGTGACATCCCTATTGTACCCCTGCTGCTGCATCTCCTGGGCGATGGCTTCATAGACCTTACACGTGGTTGGGGCCTCACTCCCTTTAGAGGCTGTCCCCCGTATGCCCACCAGGCCAGCCGCAACCCAGTTGTCTGCACCCGTGTGGGTTTCCACGTGATCAGAAAACCTTCACTGCAATCAGGGAGCTTTCAGAGGCCTGTGCCCCCTAGAAATGCCTCCCCTTGATCTCCCAGCCCAGCCTTAACTCAGAGAACGTTCTCTGGCCACCTGTAGCTTGGAAGACTTCGCAGTGGGGTTATCTTATATGAAAAAGGTTCGTCTAGGCTCTCACCTAGATAGAGTGCCCCCTTAATGAACCCCCCAAGGCCGAATAAACACACAAGCACACTAGGCTTGGTTATAAAACATATATTGAGTACATATAAGTACAAGGCTGTTGGTCAGATAGTGCAAGTCAAAATCAAACATAAAGTACATGCATTCTAAGATACACTGAGATTCCCTAACTGTCCCTTACCCTGAGGCCCAGTCCAGATTCATCAGCTTATCTCGCGGCTTTGATGTTCAAGCCGGGTACAAGTCTTTTCAAGAGAGTATGAGAGTCCTTAGTTCATGTTTGTAGCTGCTCTTCTGCTGAGCTGTTCTCTCCTTCAAGTCCAAGATGGAAGTGTCCTTCAAGTCTCTAGAGATCCTGTCTCTTCTTCTCCCCTTCGCAGGGGCTTCGGTGACTTCCTGTGACCTGCTGCTATTGCCATTGTAATAAGGTGGTAGGGCAGACCTGGCTGTTGCTTGGCAATAAACTGGCCACTTGTTATAACAAAGGGAATCTCTCCCTCCACTCTGGCAACTGGTTTCAGTATATTGCTCCAACTGAGCTTATGATCTGTTAACCCTTTATATTACATTACACGTATCCCCGAAATGTGTGTCATCTCCCCCCAAATGGGTGTGTCGCCACCATGTCTCCATGACAGACCTGTCTGGTCTTGTAGCTGCGTACCAGGACATGCTGGACCTTTTTGGCCCCCCACACGTGTATGAAGTCCCAGGTCTCCTGCCTTGTCCAGGGCTCCCTCTTTTGGGTACTGTGTATGGGGGGCCATCCAGCTTGGTGGCTTGGGGCCCACCCGGTAGCTGTGGTGACAGTGGAGCTGGTCATCTCCTGTTGGGGGTATTTCATGGGCGTTAGCATCTGTCCCGCAGCCCCCCTTTTGCTCCCATTGGGAAATTCTTCCCCTCTCCCCCCGGTGGGCATGGCAGAGTTACCTGACTGTCACGGAGGCCCTCCTCAGCCATCTCCCCTGTGGTGCATTGCTCCTTTGTATGGGTGTTCTCCTGGGGTAACAGTTAGCTGTCAGCTGCCTGTACTGTGTTCTCTCGGGATGGTTTCTGGTATTTATTCATTTATTTTATTTATTTCAACACATTTATATCCCACCCCTCCTGCAACGCAGCCCGGGGCGGCTTACAACATAAAACAATTAAAACAATAAAATCCATTAAAATTCAATAAAACAATCAAATATTCCATATAAATATTAACAGGGCTTAGACAAAAAAAAGGGTAGGGGATTAAAAGAAACCCTCCCTACCCTCCCCCAAAGGCCTGGGCAAACAGCCAGGTCTTACAGTTCCGCCGAAACGTTAAAAGGCTTGGGGCCAGGCGAGCTTCCTCCGGAAGGGAGTTCCACAGCCGCGGCCCCACCACCGAGAATGCCCTCTCCATCGTGGCCCCC
>QEPC01012832.1:415920-448420 GCA_003113815.1 Sphenodon punctatus
GGGGGGGGAGGGGACAGGCCAACCCACGTGGTTGGCCTCTGCGATTCCCCCCCTATTCCCCCAACTCACAGCTGGATCTTCTCCCCTGAAGGTCAGCGGGCAGCGTCAGTGGTGGCGTGGGCAGCAGCGGAGCAGCCAGGCAGCAGAGAAGCGGAGGACACACACCCCGCTGGCGGCAGAGCTTCGCAAGCCCCCGCAGCAGCGAGGCAGGTAGGTGGAAGATGGGAACAGCTCCCCGCAGGCTCTTGCGGCTCAGCCGCTGGTCCCTGGGTTTTTAAACCCCCCGCTATTTCCGGGGGGGGAGGGGACAGGCCAACCCACGTGGTTGGCCTCTGCGATTCCCCCCCTATTCCCCCAACTCACAGCTGGATCTTCTCCCCTGCAGGTCAGCGGGCAGCGTCAGTGGTGGCGTGGGCAGCAGCGGAGCAGCCAGGCAGCAGAGAAGCGGAGGACACACACCCCGCTGGCGGCAGAGCTTCGCAAGCCCCCGCAGCAGCGAGGCAGGTAGGTGGAAGATGGGAACAGCTCCCCGCAGGCTCTTGCGGCTCAGCCGCTGGTCCCTGGGTTTTTAAACCCCCCGCTATTTCCGGGGGGGGAGGGGACAGGCCAACCCACGTGGTTGGCCTCTGCGATTCCCCCCCTATTCCCCCAACTCACAGCTGGATCTTCTCCCCTGCAGGTCAGCGGGCAGCGTCAGTGGTGGCGTGGGCAGCAGCGGAGCAGCCAGGCAGCAGAGAAGCGGAGGACACACACCCCGCTGGCGGCAGAGCTTCGCAAGCCCCCGCAGCAGCGAGGCAGGTAGGTGGAAGATGGGAACAGCTCCCCGCAGGCTCTTGGTGTACAGCCCCCTCCCCCCCTGTTGTTGGGGTACCCTCACTCTTACCTCGCTGTCGGTTGCACTCCCTTCCCATGCCCTGTGGCTGTGGTGGACTTGGAGGATGCAGGCGGAGAGGGCGCTGTGGTATGCCCTCAGCCCTGTGATGGGACAGGTGTGCTGTGATTAGCCATCTTTCCCTCCCCCCCCCCCCCCCCCCCCCCCCGTGCCATTGGGCCAGCACCTCTGCCCTGGGCGTCCCGGGATCCCTTGGCTTACCCTGGCCCATCGCACACGTGTCGTGGCACTGGCTCCCTTCGTTTTGTTGGATGCTTTCCTTCCAGACATTTTGGGAGCCGGCACACCACTGTCATGTTTTGGTTCTCCTTTAAGGGCTTCCAGACAGGCAGCCGGCCTCTCCCCCGGTGGGCGTGTCTGCTTGCGGGCACCTGCGTGGCCTCTCTAGCCATCTCTCTGTGGTGTCGGCAGACCCATCCCCGTTGGTGTGAATGTTTTGATTTTTACATGGACGCGTGGGTGTTGAACACCCATCTCCACCCACCTCCACCCATGGAGCATGCTGGCTCCTTCCCAGCTGCTCTGTGGGTGTGGTGGGTGGGTCGGGAATGCGCACTCACCCACTCATGGACTTTTACATGGACTCTCTCACACCCATCCGATGGGTGTTTATGGGTGTCCGTGGGTGAGTGGGTGGCATCCGTGTAAAAAAGGCCTATATTTGTATCCATCAGTATGGATATTTGTATCCTCAAAGAAACTGCTGGGCACTGGGCCAGCATCAGATGTAGCAGCTCAGGGCAGAGATCCCCATGGTGGCTGGTCTGTCTGTCATTCAAAAACATTCAGGACATGTTGCTATCCAGAAACAGCTTCTTCCTCCTTCAAGACAATAATAAGAAAGCTAGGGCTGTCCTGGTAAAATCAGGACAGTTGGGAACCCTAAAAATTCCTCCCATCCTCAGTAATTCCTGCATCATGTCCAGAACTTCTGAATGAAGTTTTAGAAAGATATCTAATCTGACTGTAAAGAGGTGGAGTGATGGGGAGTCCACCACATTCCTGCCTAGGTTGTTCCAGTGACTGAGTTCCTTCACAGTTAAGGATTTGTGCCTTATTTCTAATGTGAATTTATCTAGTGTCTTCAGATTCCAGTCTCTGGGTCCTGTTATGCCTTTGTGTGCTAGAGTAAAGAGCTAATGACCATCAGGAGTCTTCTCCCCATGTAGGTATTTATAGACTATTTATTTATGTACAGCATGGGTCTTACTGTTGATACAGACATATAAATGGAGCATATGTACTTTTACAAAATAAAGCTTTAGCCACACAGCAAAGCATACATACTAAACTGTAATAAAACAATATGATCTCTCTCTCTCTCCTGCTAGGCTGATTAATAAAAAAAAAATACAGTGTCTGGTATTAAATCTGACTTAGATGACATTTAAGGTCACGAAAGGCAATCTTAGTGGTACTGAAATCTTTTAATCTTATTTGCAGATTATTTCATCAGTGGTTCCCTAAAGCTGGAAAAGGATTTTATTCTCATATCTTTATTATTTCATTGAACATTGACAGTACAATGTAGCATAGGTTGTTCTTAATTCTAAAAAAAAAAAAAAAGTATATGCCCATCAGAGGCTGTTTTTAAATGAGATGCTACCACGAATAGCACCCCCACCCCCACCCAGGAGCCACTCATCTTATCACCCATCTGAATGTGTGGGCGGGGGGGATGCACACTCCCATGAGCCACACAGCACCCACTCATGGCCACTCACTGCCCACTGCTGAGAAATGTGGAGTGCGCCATATGGGGCAAGCCAAATACGTCTGTGGCAACGGGTGGTCACAGATCCCCTGCCCATTTGAACTGTGGCAGCCACCCACACCAGCAGACCGGTCTGCCGCTCATAGGCACTTCCCCATCCCCCATGGTCCATGGCAGGGGGAGTGCAAGGCGGCTGCCATGGTAGTCACACTGGGAGCCACCCGTTAGAATCCCTCCCCACGAAATCCACCTGAGTGGCTGCTCCACAATGCCACTCCGTAGCCACGGACCGCCACCACGACGCGCCTTACTCATTTAAAAACACCTTCAGTATTTCACTATTTGGAGAGCTATGTGAACAAGATCGCTTCTTAAATATACAGAGCCAAATTTAATGGTGGTGTAAAGATTTGTGTAATATACTGTTCAGGTGTAATTAGGTAAGAAGACCATTCTGAATGGCAGGGTCTTGTCAATTGTACCAACGTGCATGATTCAATAGCTGTGTAAAACATGTGACACATAGTTCAGTCCTTAAGAATGCAATCCTTAGAGAGAATGATGTCAAGAGGCATCACATTCCTCCCCTAGCAGTGTACCTGCTCATGGAAATTTCCTACAGCATGAACAACCTAGTTCATTTTTCGTGGCCCTCATCCAGCCTAATGACTGAGATAAGCCTGATGTGACCAATACCAAAATTGTTCTGCAACACAACAGGGCCCCAAGAGCTCAGTCAACAGCAAGTAAGAAACAGAGTATCTATATTTTCCACCATTCGCCTATCCTACTCATGACTGTTACAGTCACAAGTTAAACATGCCTCAGTATATACATATATGATTCAACATCATTATAAACCTCATATGCATTACAGCATCTTGCACTGGAATATACTATCCCTCTCAGTGAAAGTAAATAGCTAGCATATGCTGTCTTTTTGACAGGGATGGGCCACCTGTAGTATGTCTCCCTCGGAACGAAACAGCATGCCTTCCGCTAGATTGAAAGGCACATCAGAAATCACAATATGCTGCAGTCCCCATCTCAGATATTGTATATGCAAATTTACATTCAACATATTTATTTTCTATTTATTAGTTTTTCTGTGGCCCCCACTATTGAAATACTGGCGTGTTCTGCAAGCATTATAGATGTATTCTCACGACAACACCCATTGAAGTAACAAATCAGTATTAATCTCATTTTTACAGATGAGAAAAGTGAGGCACAGAAAATGTAAGTGACTTGCCTTGGATTACACAGGATGTATATAGCAGAGACAGAGAGGAACTTGTGTCCCCTGATTCTGAGAATAGTGGTGTAATCAGAAAACCATTTTTCTCTCCCCCACACCCTCGCCCCATAGTTAAAGTCAAAGTCTATCTCCAGTCATCTGAGCTGGCATAGTTGTTATTAATTTATTTATTATTATTATTATTATTATTATTATTATTATTATTATTATTATTTCATTTACTTAGATTTCTTAGCCGCCCCCTCCTGCCACAGCAGCTCAGGGCAGCTTACAACATAATAACATATAATCAATAAATACATAATAAATAAAATACGCAATATAAAAATATAATTTAAAACCATAAAAACATAGGCAGAGCCACAACATTCCCAACCCCAACCCCCAACCCTCACCCGCCTCTCTCGCCAAACACCTGGCAGAACAGCCAGGTCTTACACTGTCTTCGGAAAGAGGGGCAGTTCGAAGCAAGCCAGACCTCCGTCAAGAGGGAGTTCCACAGATTCGGTGCAGCCACGGTTAAGATGCACCAGTTTCTGTGGCGTGTACTAGTGTACAATGGAGCAATGTGGCCACATCCAACTGCCTTTGATTTCCCCAATCCAATGAATTCACTACCCATTTTCAGCTGGGTGAACTGGTGGTAGCCATCTGGAGTGATACCAAGCAGAACTTGAATCTTGATCACCTAGAGCAGGGGTGAGGAACCTTTTTCTTCCCATGAGTAATTCTGAAAATTAATATAAACTCTGCAGGAGGGATAGGCACTGGGGGCAATGATGCCTAAATAGTATTCAGGATGGGGGGAGGAATGGGAGAGTCCAGGTCATGTATCACCTTGAATGCATGCCCTCATCTCCACCTCCTTCCCCTTAGCTAATTCTTTTATTTATTATTAATTATTTATTTATTATTTATTAACAGGATTTATTCTGTAAATAACATTAATAACATAAATTAATAACAACAACTATGCCAGCTCAGATGAGCCCCCCATGCCTGGAACTCCCTCCCTGTCCACATCCGCCTTGCCCCCTCCCTTCATACCTTCAAATCTCTCCTTAAAATTCACCTCTTTCGCTCTGCTCTGTCTGACTCTTTATCCTGCTGAGCCACTATTC
Source organism: Sphenodon punctatus (assembly GCA_003113815.1). NCBI lineage: Eukaryota > Metazoa > Chordata > Lepidosauria > Sphenodontia > Sphenodontidae > Sphenodon > Sphenodon punctatus. The sequence goes on from QEPC01012832.1 coordinate 420,906, forward strand.
CTATACCTACGATCGGTTTACCCTTATCCTTGCAACATGGACCTGCCTGCTGTCATTCTCATCGTAACCAAGCCAAGTACGTGCACTTGAGACCTCGCATCTTCATGAATGTTAGACCCCTTGTCTCTCCCTCTGTTCCCCTTCCTAAGTCTCTCCCCCAGCTCCTGTCTCTCAGATTGTAAGCCCTAGGGGCAGGGACCATGTCTATTTTATTACTTTGTAAAGTGCCAGGTACACTGCTGGCGCTATATAAATGTTTGTTAATAATAATAATAATAAATTCTATTTTTAGGCTTTGAGTGTTGGGAATTAGGGTGTTTGTAAATGAAACAAGCATGGCTGGTGGGCGTGTCTGTGGCTGCTGAGTGGCACGGTTGTGGAGCAGCCACTCAGGTGGAGCGCGTGGGGAAGGATTCTAACAGGCAACTCCCAAAGCTGCTACGGTGGCAGCCGCCTCACACTCCCCTGCCACAGAGCATGGGGGAGGGGGAAGCGCACCAGGCTGGCCTTTGAAATTGACATGTCCCGGGCATCGGCACTGTGGAACAGGGCTCCCCAGCCCTTGAAGTCAGTTCCTGTGACTTGTAACACCACGTCCCCTGCCCACAGTGCCTATGAGCACAAGACCTATCTGCTGGTGTGGGTGGCCACCCCAGTTCATATGGACAGGGGCTGTGTGGCCCGCCTTGCCCCACACAACACACTCCAGATTTCTCAGCAGTGCAATGTGAGTGGTCATGAGTGGGTGCTGAGTGGCTCACGTGAGCGCACATCCCCTCCCCCCCCACACACACACACACCACCATCAGACGGATGGTCAGATGAGTGGCTCCTGGGTGGCGCATCTCATTTTAAAACACCCAGAGTTTGTGGGCCAGATCTAGGAATTAGAAAAAGGCTTTATAAAAAATAGATGCAGGCCAGATTTGGCCAAGAAGGTGTAAATTCCTCACCCTTGGCCTAGAATGTAGGTAAGTGCTTTAGTCATTCACCCACTGCATCCCACCAAAAATGTTTGCTCTTTTAGGTCTGGTGTTTTGAACAATTCAGCACAATGAAATAGTACCAATTTCCATTCAGTTACACTTGGATGAGTTGTTAAAATATTTGTGATATTATATTTGTCATAGATAACAAATCACATAGCTGTTGAGGGGTAATCTGCACACTTATCAAGAAATAAAAATATAAGAACATGTACATTACCCTATTGAATCAAGACAGTGCGTTCCTTTTGGGGTGTTTTTAGATGAGACACAACCACGCAGGTCCACCCATCAACCACCCATCCGACCATTCGTGTGAAGGTGGTGTGGGTGGAGGCATGCTCTCATGACCCACACAGCACCCACTCATGGGGCTCCGGAGTACCCTGTGCAGGGGAAGGCAAAACAGTGTAGGGGGACAGGTACCCACACATCCCTGGCCCATTTGAACTGGGACGCCCATCCACACCAGCAGACAGGTCCACGACCGACGACCGCAACCACCTCTCCAGTCCCACCCACAGCCCTGCTGGGAGCTCTGGAGAGCTCTTGAAGGGCACACACACAAAATGCAACACCATGGTGGCTCAAAGCACAACAAGCCCCCTTCATCATGCACAAGAGAAGAGCCAACACCATGGAGGACAGCAGCTTCCTGCGTGTCCCACACAGTAATATGCCCCTCCATTATAGCCAGCGACTGCACCAGCTCCTGGGCAGGAAGGGGTTACTGCCTGCTGTGGCTTTCTGTTTCCATGATGTCCATGGCTGTGTGTCATGGTAGAGGGTGAACTGTTGGGCAAGGGTTGGGGTGGAGGTTGTTGCTAGGCAGGGGGAAGCAGTCACCCATATGAATTGTTTGCACGGCTGGTCTGTGGTGTCAGGAGTACGTGGAGACTGCCTGTGTGGGCACAATAGCCACCCAGGGGGCCACCCATTAGAATCCCTCCCCACTCCATGTGCGTGGGTGCTGCACAGCTGTTTCCCTCAGTGGACACGGAGCTTCCTTCCTTATTCTTGTCTAAAAGTACCCTTAGGCCGTTTTTAGACTAGCACGGTGGCGCCCGCACTTGTTTTCCAAAAGACCTGGCAGTCCGATTTACACGTGACGCCGCCGAATATGTGCATGTGCGGGCAATACGCATCCATTTCCGGCCGCGAACTGACCAGGTCGGCAATCGAGGCCGGTCATATGCGGTCGGAAATGGATGCGCATCGCCCGAGCATGCGCGTATTCGGCAGTGGCATCACGTGTAAATCGGGCTGCCGGGTCTTTTGGAAAACAAGCGTGGGTGCCGCTGCGCACGTCTAAAAACAGCCTTAGTCTACTGTCTTCTCTTGTCAAAGAAACCTGATGAAGGATAAATATGGAACAATATGTCCATAATAAGGAATTTTCTTCCTAGCCCCATGCCGTGTCAGGCAGCTTTATGATGGCTGAAATTTTATGTGAATTCTTATAGGTGTCTATAAATTCACAAATCCCCATAATGGAACAAATTATAGAATTCTGAGATCAGAATTTGGTCTTATGTCTGCATGTTCATACTGGATTTGGAAAGTGTACTTATGAATTGTGTCACAACTGCACTCATCTTTGTGGGAGGATGCTGAAAACGTCTACACTGGAGGAGTCCCATTTTATTCATGCTTAGATGCCCTAATGCACTTTTAGGGGCGGTGGGGGACAAACTCAAACACAGCTATTTACTCTGGCAGAGTAAATAGTCCAGTCCCTCAGATTCTTACACCTTGATTTTGCAAAGACAATTTAAATCTGTTTGGATGTTAGTTTTTTAAAAATCCCTAAGCATGTGTTTCAGTAAAATCTCAATTTCTCTCTCTCTCTCTCTCACACACACACACACACAGATAGATAGATAGATAGATAGATAGATAGATAGATAGATAGATAGATAGATAGATAGATGTTCAGGGGATAGATAGATATATATAGCTTTGCATATAGACTAGGCAGACACATACTGAATAAAATTCACAAAGTGAAAGTATCTGCACACATAACAGGGAAGTCAAGCCATACAAAGGAGTGTGAGAATAGTTTTGTTCTGCAATTCCATTCTCCCTCTAAGCAGAGAGAGGTAGACAGAATGATTGACTGATCAATTGATTTTGATCACAATAATGACAAAAGATTTTGCCATAATGGCCAAAACCACAAGATCAGAACATTATTGCAGTATTTAAGTAAATGTTCACAATCTACGGGTGATACTTTATCAATTTTATCTGAAAAAACTCCACCATTTTATACATTTCACTGACGGAAAAACAGAAAGTCAATACTACTGCTGCCATTTTGTTTTACCTTGAATGAGAGTGTTGTCAGGTGACATTAGCAAAGGAATGGAACACACACCCTTGAAAAAGTGCAGCATTGTATGGCCACATCATGCACAGTTCAAAATACAAAAATATCATTTGACTTGCTGTCAACTAGCGAGAGTTCTAAAAAGCATGAGCATGTCAAGGATAGATTTTTGCTTTGATATTTATTTCAGCGCTATGAGTGGCCTGAAGTATCTGCAGGTTGTTTAGGAACTATTTCTGGAAAGTGCTCCCCAAACTGTGTACAGATCTATGATATGATTATTACAGACCTTTCAAATATTAGCCTTTGTGGTAGTTTACATGTAGAACCTTTCAAACAATCCCATCGTATAGGTAAGTGTAGTATGTTGGAAAAGTGGGGAGGTCTAAGTCTGGTATCTAAATTTTGCACTATTCACACACAGCTTGCATTTGGGAACCTACCTCTGCCTTCAGAAAGCCTCACATCCTTGTCATTTCTGTTCCTTTTCTATTCCTGCTCCAACCTCTTCCTGCTCCAGATCTTCCATCCACTCAAGCTCCTCTCTGTTTTGTTAGCCCATCCTTTTTAACTACGACATACTATACATGGTAGGCCACATTTTCTGCTCTCAGATCCTCACTGTATTTCATTCCACTTCATCCTAGTAATTACTATGCTGGTCTCGGTACACCCATGAGTTAACACAGGCCACGTCATGGGTAAGTATTTCCTGGTCTCTTTATAGTACTTTTACATTTTACATGAACACAGCTAACTGCACTAGCAGTAAAGAGACTGACACCACCCAAAAAAGAAAAGAATTGTTCTCACAGACCACACCATTTTGCAAAGGTTTTGATTCCTTTTGAACCTGCAAAGTTTAAGCATGCTCAGAGTGCAGTTTTCTCCCACTTATGGAAAACATGGCACAGTGGTTAATAATTAAAGGGCCAACCTTCTTTTCTTCTGATTAACTCTCAGGCTGTTTTTACACAAGCATTAATCTGAATTAAGCGCCTCTTAATACAGATTAAGTTGATCATGTGAACACTTTAGTCCAAATTAATAACCCCAGATTCAAAATTTAAACTGGGTTCTGGAAACCTAATTTTTGAGGATTTATTTTAATGTGGATTAAGTTCAGTCTGAATTAGTGATCATGTGAACAGTTAATCTGGACTGGGTTCCAGGCACCATAAGAGTACTGCAGAGAGACATGTCTCCCCTCTAGCCATCCATATCTCTATAGTATCTCACAGTTTTTCCAGCAGTCTCTTCTGCTTGACACACCTAATTTAAAATCCACCGCGTCAAGGTGAAGACCCCTCCATTTTGAAAGGTGACTGCTGTAACTGTTACTGTCACTGTACTCCCAGAAATGAGAGTGGAAGAGGATGCTGAAATCTGGTTGCACTGCACCATGGGATTTTGCAGTCTTCGGGCGTTTTCAGATGGAAATTTTTTCTGGAATTAGAGCCTTAAATGAGATGTCCATCTAAATGCTGCAAAACAGTGATTGTTATCTAGTATTAGCAAAAACATCCAATATTATAAACCCTAGTTTGCTAGGGTTTATAACATCTGGATGTTAAACTAATCCTTGATTAGGTTCATCTAAACGACTATCACGGATTAGTCAACCATTCCTTGCTTAGCGTCACAGAGTCCTACGTCAAGACCTGACATCCTCTCCAGGCATTTCTGCCTCTATGGTATCTAGGGGCACATGACTGTGGGGTGATCATATTACCTCCATCATCCTTCGACAATGCATTGAGGAGCACCAAGTTTAAATACCCGCAGAACAAAGGGATGAGTTACCATTTTCTTCAACTCAGAATCAGAACAGTGAAGAAAATCAGGTTTTCTTCAATCCCAGAAATCAGAAATCAGTGCGCTGAGCATGGATGAAAAGCACCATGGGATTGAAATTCATCCCAGAGACTCTAATTCCTGAATAACAGCAAATTCTGTTCAGACTGACTATTCCAGAATTAAGTTATCAAAGATTAACAAAGGTCCGTCTAAACAGGTACCACTTTGTAATCACTGGATCACAATCAAGGATTAGTTTTCTCCTAATCAACTACTAGTTTGTCTGTCCTTGAGACTCCTAAACCAGATTAACCTGTTCACACTGCAAATCAGGATCAATTCTTATTCCTGATTAAAAATGATTGTGTAAACAGTTACTCCTGAATAATAAACCCGAATTAATGGCTCTGGATTAAACACTAATAATTCAGATTTACTGTGATCATGTAAAAACAACCTCAGTCTGTGGGCTCTCTGTCTGGACTGCAGAAAACAAATCAGGAAGTAAATATTCCCATTGCTCAATACCCTGAAACTTCTACTTTTTCACTACTGTAAACTTGAGGCATTACTACTCTTAATCCTGCTGTACAACAGATCCATTTAGCTGAAGTCACTAGTGAAAATCCAAGATTTGTCACTATTTTAAAAAACACAATTTAACCCTGCTGTTACCCCTTTTCCAGGCCACAAAAAACACACCAAAAATGGGAGTACCATCTAAAGTTTTCAAATATTCAAACATATGGAAAAGCCAGATACAGTTCAACCCCAAAACATAGATAGGCCATGCATGTAAACTATGTATGTATTTGTCATTTCCAATTTCTGTCCCAGAAATTAGAACTTCTCTAACAGCGATCCAGAGCTGAAAGACAGGGAAAAGCCATCCTCTTTCCTAATCAAGGTGCTGTCTGTAAGTAAGCAGAGTAATCTAATTTTCAAGTAGGTGACCTATATGTCTGGACATACCTGATTATTTATTCAACTAATCAAATTATATTGTGTCATTTGATGATAGGATGTTCACACTGCTGACACGATGTTATTTTTTGTTACCAGATAAGGTGAATTGATTCTAATCTATATTACTTTTGTTAGTCATCAGCTCTTACACCTTAGACCTGCCAAGGGAAGCATGAATGCATTTTGCTCAGTTCAATAGCACACAGTACGTTAGGTCATAGTAAAGATATGCGTTGTTGGAGAAAAAGAGGGACCACAAGCACTTGATCAGCTTTGTCTACATACCAGCAGTTCAAGTACCTTTCAGCCCCCTCTCCCACACAGACAGCACCAAGACACATGCAGGTGGTCCACTTTTTCACTGGGTCTGCATCTGCATTAGAAAGAGAAGACCACAAATAAATTAGAGGATGCAGGCAGTTCTCCCTGTACTTGAGTTCAAGGCATGAAAACCGTAACAACTATTTCTTTTTATACATATCGCAAAATGAATTAATAATGTGTGATGTCACAAGCAAGATCGAATGCAAGAACTGGTTTTGATTGACTGATGAATCCCGGAAAATGTCAATGAACGATTCTTGGAAGGAACCAGTTGGGCACGTGTGTGTGTGTGTGTGCGCGTGTGTCTCTGTCTGTCTGTCTGTCTCCTGGGGAATGGCTCGGGCCTCAGAGGACATGGATATTTACAAGGTCTCTTTGCCAAGCCAGTACATTTCACGATGAGGGACTTTAGTGGGAGTGGAGAAGGGGCCTTTTAAAAACAATAGACGATTAGGAGACCCTCCTAGAGCTGCCTGGCTTCTGATGGCGAATGGCTGCGAGTGAGTTGATGCTAATGGTTGTGGTTGTTGTCCTTGTTGCTCCCCTCCTGAACGCTGAGTCTCTCTGATCTCTCCTACCTCAAAGGGTGCTGGGCTGTTGCTGTTGTTGTTTGTGGTGGGTCTGCTCTTTCTTTGGACAGACAGCCGTCTGCTTTAGGCTCTCACTCACTGCCTAAGCTGCAGGTCTAATCGCTGCTGCCTCTCTCTCTGACCCGCTGGAGAGTTTCCCTTCCCTAGTAGCGCTCCAGCCACTAGCAGCAGTAGCAGCAGACCGGAGCCCCTAAGGAGAGGGCTCCCACCCAGTTCCCAGCGCCGCCGAGACGCTGAAGGTGAGAAGGAGGCTGAAGCTACCTTCCTAGCCCTGGCGGCTCATAGTCCCTCTCCCTGTTCCCACTTCCTCCCGACCCCCTCCTCCCCACCCCCATCCCTGTTCCCTGTCTCGAGCCTTTGGTTGGGGGCAGTTCTCTGCTCGGTGCAGGGATCCATTCCAGCCATCATCAGAGCCCGCTCCAGTAATAGCAAGAACCGCGGGACTCGGGAGGGGAGCGGCAGGGAGTTTGCAGGGGGCTGGCAAGCGAGAGGGAGGGAGAAAGCGGTGTCTGCGAAGTTGGGTGAAGTTATGGCAACGGGCATGTTTCCCCAGGCTCGGCTGAGAGGAGGACGCCTGCCTGCCATGGGGGAGGAGATAGCCAGCGGGGGAAACGTAAGGAAGTAGGCGCTGCGCTGGAGAAATGGCAAAGGGAAGCACCGTCCAAGCAGGGTTGGGACGGGGCGGGGGAACCATGCGTGTATGGTACCATCAGGGACCCAGGCAAGGGGGAGGCAGCAGCCCCGGCCCCGCACACACCAGCAGGGAAATACCCGGACACCATCGGCCAAGTGCCTTGCTCTGTGCTGCAGTTTACACGGCTTCAGTGGGGGCTGCTTTCAGAGAGTACATTAGGGCATTTCAGGCGTGAAAAGGAAGCCTTTAATCCTCCCCAGTCCACACACCACTGTGATCTTTTGTTCGATTTCACACACACACACACACACACACACACACGGCACGGAGCTTGGGGTGGCGAGGGGTTTTCTGGAGGAGCTCTGTCTCTCAGCCCTAGCAATCGGATCGTTCCCGACGCTCAGGTAGCGAATACGAGCCAATCTGAAACTGGCCGAGAGCAGCAGTTCTTGGGGTTTGCTCTCTCAGACGCTTAGATCGCAGGAACGGGCGCTGACACTTGAGCATCTGAAAAGCAGGGCGACGGGCAAATCGGGCTGGGTTGGCCGTGAGAAATCAGCCATTTTACCTGCAAACGGAAAGAGGCGAGAACGGGCTGGTGGCCGAAGTAGAGGAAACTTAAGTTGTGCAGATAGATTATTGTCACCCCCTCAATCCCTCCACCCCCGCCCGCCCCCACCCCCTTTCTCGCCTGGAAAGCGCCAACTCGCCTGGAAATGGCACTTCAGCTTTAATGTGAGTCTAACTAGCCCATTAAATATGATCAACATACCGTTTGCATGGAATGAAACCTTTCCCAATCCTGATTGCTCCAAAGGGGAATCGCGTCCTACCTCCCACCTTCCCAATCTTCATTCTCCCAGTGTACACACTTGTAATTACTAGTGATCGTGCTAATGTAACCCTGAGCAAAAGCATGCTGGTACTGCGGAGAGAGGGGAGGCAAAGAAACACCCTCCATTTCAGGGGGAAATACACGTGGATTTGGTTCTCTCGCTTTGTACTTGCCCCGTGTACACACACCCCCTACTGATTTCTGTCCAGGGCACCTCGGACCTGCCATGGAAAGACATTCTGGTCGAGCCTCGCCTTTGATGACTTCGTATTTATTATTTTTTAAGTGATATACGGAGAGAAACAAGGCGTCAGTCTCTGACAGACGGCAGAGCGAGAGACAGTGGGGAAGGGGACGCAGTAAGGAGCAATACGCTGCTGCTATCAAAGAGGGCATTTCGCTTAGAAAAGAGTAAAAGAGAACCCGGGGCCTTCTGAGCGCCGCCCTCTAGGTTTCAGGCGCGGTCTCTCTGCCCTGTCATCATCACCGACCGGTCGCTTTGCTTCTTCAGAAGCAGAAAGGCTTTTTTCTTTCATACACTAATATTTTATTTGTTCAGATGACATCCAGCCCCTCACTCCGACCTCCCCTTCCAATACACACACACACGCACACTTCCTTTTCATCAGCAGCAAATAAAGATTAGGTGAGCAGATTATAGAAAGCATTTTCAATCCTGTGCTGATCTTTATTCCGGAGCCTTTGTGATGATATTGATGATGATGATGGTCAAGTGGACAGTTTGATTTTTGTGTTTGGAGCTAGTTATAAAGAATCAATATTATATCAAGGGGTAACTTTCGTGATAAAGGACTTTAACCACTCTGGCTATTCATCATAAGTCTGTAGCAAGCAGATAGGTCAAAAGAAATTATATTGCACTAAAGAGTGTGTCTTCTTATCTCTCCCATACCAGGGGAATAAGGGACAAGCCGATCGATACAGTAGCTGCTGTATACCTCTTGCAATTATCAATAGCTGATTTCGTCTTTTGAGGCCTGCATCTATTAATACAAGCTAATAATAATCTTTTGAGCATATCTGCGGTGGAGGGAATATAAAAGTTTTTAGACTTGACTCTATTTATAGAGCTCTAGTTGTTGAAATATACTTTGTGCCATTTTTATATATAGATAGATTAAAAAAAGACATACACGTCACGAATTGTGTATAATATATAAACCACACACACGCACTCCTCACTCATCATTTTTAGTGTATATGTTTGTACAAACATATAAACTAATACGTTGTCTGCATGCATGCGTATAGATAGTGAATATATCAATATATATTGAGATGCAAACCAATCATATGTGGTAATGAATACATAGATACACACTATCTGTGCTTGCGTGTGTGTACATGTAGGTATTGTATTGATAATGTGTGTACACAGAGAGAGAGACACACACAGAGTATATGTTACTTTCATATGCCACGTTAATTTAATATCTCATTTGCTAGGTTAAAGAACAAAAATGGATGGTAATGGGGTTTGCTAAGTATGGGCATGAGGGTTTAGTGTATATAAATCGATGCTTATTTCGACCTAAGAATGGCATGGTATTATATAAAGGGAAAGTAACTTAAATGTTCAAGGCAAAGCATTTAGGAGCGATTGTGCTGCAGAGCAGTTCTATAAATCTGGCTGCGGAGCTAGTTGCTTTCCACAAAAAAATTGTAATAGAAAAGAAACATCTTTATAATTGACATTTGACATGCTGTTTGGGTTAGGCTGTGGTAGACCAAGCACAGATTTCCCTCTGATGGAAACATTTATCATCGTGATTGCTACAGAGTGGCAGGTGGTGTTATCAATTACCTCTCCTTACCAATAATAATATTAGTATGGTAATATCTTTGCTCAAGTGAGAACGAATTAGCGGTCAGTTGTTAGACCCGTAAGCAGACAAAATAGTGCTAAGCTTAACCCCAAGGACCTAAAAGGAAAGTTGGGGGGCTTGAGATGAAAAAAAAGAATGAAAGATAATTGAAAATAAAGTCCACCTCATCAAACACCCCTTCGGAATAAAGTTGCTGATGCGATTTTTTTTTTAAAGCACACACACGCACACTCCCCAGAGTGATAGGACAACTGTCAGATCTACCTTATCTACACGTGGATTTCTTTTGATGGGCTTTATGAATGCGAAATTTATATGTGTCCACATCCCCGCATAAGTATACAGGCAGATTGAACTGTTTGTGGCTTCCCCTTCTGAAATCAATCTTGCAGATTAGCTTTCTGCTTTTCCCCCTGTATAGATGATACAAATTAAAGCAAACACCCAATTATGGGTCCCCATTAATGGAAAAAATACAGTACTAATTGGTAAATATTATTATTAAGGCAGACGAAATAATAACGTGTCTCCTCAGATGAGAACAACATTGCAAAGGGGAAAGACAATTAACAAATTAGATTTAATTACAGGGGAGAAAAGCAACTTTTGTGTTTTTTGTTGTTTTTTTGTTCAGCAGTATTAAAATATTTTAATGGACCACCATGGAATGGAGAATATTAATGTGGCTAGTTACACACACTTGTGTGCTCGTGTGTTAGTGTGGTAAATGCGCAGAGTTGTGTGGGTCTGTTTGTAAGGTGGACGGGACAGAGTTATCTCTGGAGGCAGAGGAGAGAGGTGCAGTTAATCAGTTCACAATCCGAAGCGGGCATATATTTTTTGCAGCCCAACTTCAGCAAAGATCTTACTTCGGTCTGAAAGAAGAAACAAAAGAAACGTGGAGGAAAAAAAAAACTTTCCAGTCTATCGGGGAGGGGAGAGGGAGACCATAAGCTACTTTCTGATTACTTTAGACTGTGCGCTCCTCCGACTTGTGTATGCGCACGACTGCTTGCTTTCCACGTGAGTTAGTTGCCAAAGCGCTCTCCTGGCCACCTCTTTGGGGGCGACACATGCAGATGGGGGGGGGGGTTAAAGAAGATGAGTGATCCTTTCAGCCAAAGCCGCGATCCACAAAGAAGGATTCAGCTGCCACTTGAACTGTTCCTAAAGTGCGGAGCGTCTTCAAAAAAGAGAAAAGCTATGAAATGTGTCACTGGTTGTAACCTTAGAATATGTAAATGTCAAGAGATACAAATCTAGTAATTATGCCTTTCCTGTCTTTGTGATCTCCACTGGTCATTAAACATTAAAGGCTGGATTATTTAATTTTCCACTTAGATATTCTCTCACTTCTCGCAAAATGATATGACACCCTTCCTCGAGGGGGAGAGGGGTGCAGGGAAGTTTGCCTAACGCTGGCAGGCAATTGTCATCAAGAACACGTCGTAAGAAATGCATTTTTAAAACCCCGCATGCACTCATCATTTGTGATGCAAAGGGCTTGAGGGAGAACAAATGCTAACAACGGTGGGGAAGGAAATATTGTTCGAGAAACAAACAGGAGATGAGAGGATGGAAATGGGCGTTTCTTGGGGGGTTAGGGCTAACATTAAAGGGTATGGGGCAATCTCCCTGCGTCCAGGAAAATGTTCTGGGCTGTGGAGGGAGCAGGGCTTTCCCTCCTGAAGCAGATCGGTAGAAATCTAGCTACCGGGCATCTGAAAAAGAAGATGCAACGCGGGCGTTTAATTTCCTATGGTAGTTTCAGACTCGCAAGAAACGATTGCGTCCCCCTGCATCGCGCGCGTGCATTGGGGAAGGGCATTTGTATGCGGAGGTGTGAAGGGGACACCTCAGGGGAGGCAGAAACGTCTCGCCCTCCCCCAACGCGGGTGGGGTGGGTGGGGGTTGCATCTGATTGCCGGCAAAGTTGCCAGCGGCAGAGAATTTGAGTTTGGAAACAGTCCGAGTGGTAAAACTTTCGGCCAGCGAGACTATGGTCTATCGGAGAAAAAGTTGGAGAAAGCAGGAGGAACTGAATTTCTGGATGGTTTCTAAATAGGGGGAGGGAGAGGAAAGAGCGCCTAAAGCTTCTCCAGGAACCACGGCGCTCCGAGAGTTTGGAAAGAAACGAATACTTGGGCTGTAACCATTTGGGGAAATGTGTGCCTCCCAAAAGCTCTCCCGCTGCCCCGCCCCGACAGGCTGAGCTTGTCTTTGGTTTCTCACAAAGGTATGGGGGAAAAGAAGGGGGAACCCAAAGTATTAGAGACAATATCCCAGTGCAACAGGTCAATAAACTCCCGGCGGGAAAAGTTTCCCAGAGAAGCCGGCTGGGTGTGTGTGTGTGTGTGTGTAGGGGTGTAATGTGTGTAATGTGTGTAAGGACTGGAAGTGGATTACAAGGAGGGAGGGGTTGGGGAAGAGGAAATCCATTTCGCTGATCCTGCTCCCTGTCCCACCCCGTCAGGCAAGGTGGGCTGCTGACCTCGTGATCCCAAACCAGGGCTCTGGGAGAGTGGCAGCTCCAGCAGAGCAAAACAAAGCGATGGAGGAGGGAGGGAGATTGGGGGATCACACAGCTCGGAGAAAGGGGGGGGGGGGCTGTAAGTGATCTAGGTTTAAAGGGAGTGCAGTGCGGAGAAAAACAACCGGGGAGGGGTGGGGTGTCCCAGGGGTTAAGTGCCCTCCTGCGCTGCTGTGTGCGCTGATGCAGAGGATGCAGGAGAGAACAGTAAATGTGTGGTACATCCTAGCGGTGGCTCTTTGCTATGGATGGGAGTGTGTGTGTGTCCTCTCTCCCCAGCAGAGACAAAAAGCAACTTGTAGCTGATTCTAGTGTTTCCTCCCCCCCCCCCTTTCCTCAGGGGGCTCCAAGAAAATCAAGGGGCAGGGGGGTACGCGACCCGGCACCCACCCCGGATTTAGCCCAGCCCTGCCATCCAGCCGTCTGACAGCGCCAGGGCAGGGACCGGCTCCTCCAGGAAAGGAACGTGCCAGGCGACCGGGGGGGGGGGGGAGGGTGTCGAGCGGGGGATTCCTCCCCTCCCCCTGCATTTTAAAATCGAGGGGGGTCTGTGAGAAAAGCCACTGTAGGAAAAGGGCTTGTTGGCGAGAGCAGCGCGGGGAGGCGGTGGCGCGGGGGCAGAGGGAGGAGGCCGGCAGGAGGAGGAGGAGGAGCCGCTGTGTGTGTGTGTGTGAGTGTGAGAGAGAGAGAACGAGAGCAAGCGAGAGAGAGAGCCGCACAGCTCCCAAACTTGAAAGTTTATCTTCCCGAAATCAGCAGCAGCACCCTGCGCTAGCGCATTCCTCCCTGTGTGCACGGAGAGGAGAGCTAGAGGCATCGACTGGCGAGAAGCGGCGTGCAAAGCCAATCTCGCCCCCCCCCCCGGATCCAGACTGCGTGAGAGAGGCGAGGTGGCCAGGGAGGGAGGGGGATACCCCTACAGTAGAAGCAGCGGCACAACAACCCCCTCCAACACAGCGAGAGAGGGAGAGAGAGAGAGGATCCAGGCTGCGGATCGATCGCTGTTTGCTGGAGATCAACGACTTTCTCAGCACCCGCCAGAGCCTTGTCATTAGCTCGCAGGGCACAAAGCAGAGCCAGCCGGAGAGAGTGTCACAGAAAGTCATCCCAACCTTCAGCAGAGAGAGTGAGAGAGGCAAAACTTCCTACCAATGGACAACAGGAAGTGACCACCAGCACCAACGGGGAGCCTCTGGCTGGAGAGAAAGGCTGCCAGACAAAGGAGGAGGAGGAGGAGGAGGAGGAAGAAGAAGAAGAAGAGAGAGAGAGGTGAAAGACCAAACTGTCCAGCTTTGCCCGGCTTCCCTTTTGATTTTTTTCCAAGAGGGGAAAAAAAAAAAAATCAGCTGGGAGGGGGAGAAGGACAGAGGGGATGGAGGAAGAGCCAAAGCCCAGAAAGTAAAGAACAAGGTTGAGACTAGAGAAAACCAGGCAGACACACAAAAGTTTCTTTTCTCTTCACAAGAAGAAATGAAAATGAAACCTCCCTTTCTACACACCCCGCCTCTAGAAATCAAGTGCAATGCAGAGTAACTTCTGGGAGAAGAGCAGTCAGCAGAGAAGAAGAGGCAGAGTGGTGCAAGAGTAAGAAAGGAGAGCAGAAGAGGAGAGCAAAGCAGAAGAAAGACAGAGGCACCCGAATAACATGCTCTTCCCCAAGCAGTGAAGCTTGCACCTATGTTGTGTAAAGTGTGTACACACCAGAGCCCTGGGTGTGGGGGTGTGTGCTCTGCTGCTGCCTCTGCTGCGGTCGCTGCCTCTTCCAGGAGGCGCTTCTGGTGCCGGGGAGACGCATCATTTGGCGGAGTGAAGCGGCTAATTGCTGAGCCCCATCCCTCATTTACATATGCAGCCTGAGTCCGCTGGAGCCGGGCCAATCCGCGCTCGCCCCCAGCACCATTAATCGCCATGCATTATTCACAATCATAATTACAGAGCCCCATGCGCGATCCGCGCAGCCGCTCCAGTCTGCAGCGCACACACTACAGCCCCGCGCACACCCCGCCCGGCTAATCCGCCCCTCTCACGCGCACTTTGGTTGGTTGTAGGGGGGTGCTTAATTTTGGTGCAAGAGGGCAACTCGACTTTTTTTTCCTCCCCCGAACAATTATTTCCACCTCCCTCCAGCTCCCCCCCCGCCCCCCGCGACTCCCTCCCTCTCTCGCTGATGCCTCTGCAAAAAGCAGCAAGAAGGCGCCTCAGTTAGCAGCATGTCTCGCCGAAAGCAAGCAAAGCCCCAGCATCTCAAATCGGACGAGGAGCTGCAGGCGGAGGTAGTTTCTGAGCACGGTAAGGGGCTCGCTCACTTGCTTGCTTGCTGGGGGCGCGTGGGGGCGGGCGAGTTGTTTATTTCCCCTGTTGGGGGCCGTGGAGTGCCTTGGAAAGAGACGTAGAAGGACGAGAGTAAAGTTTGGCCAAGTTTCCTCGAGCCAGCCCTGAGCCCATCCTCAACTCCCCCTCAGATCGCCTCTCTGATCGCTTTGATTATGGCTGTCATACTCTCCCTTGACCTGGGAGAAACCGAAGAGTTGGCCCCCGGAGAAGAGATCCCCTCCCCCTGCCCCAGCTGTGTTTATTTGCTTTTGCTCTTGCGGAGACTTTCTTTGGCCAGGAAAAAGGCCCCCCACCCCCTTCCCTCCTAGCAGGAAAGTTCAGAGCTGATCAGCTGCTGAGCTAAGCAGCCGAATGCATAAGCGGCTGCTGCGAACTACAGCCTGCCGCCCGGGCTGCGATGCACAGAGAGCCCCGGGGCTTATTATTGCTCTGGTGCAGCCTCCGGAAGCAGCTTCAGTGCATCCACACGCCCCACCGCACTCCCTCGGTCACACACACGGCCCGAGGGCCGCGGGGGCTGCTGAGCCTCTGCATAGTCACCAAATCCCCCCCTTCCCCCAGGAGAGATTCCAAAGGGTTTCCATTACACACCTCGAAGTAGGTGTTATGGGGTCAAGGGGATGGGACGGGAGGGAGGGAGGCTGGTGGGTGAAAGGTGGCCATAGGTAGGCCTGCCTTGGTTAAGTTGGCTGCCCGCTTGGTGGGGCAGCAGAGGTTTTTTCTTCGGCCCCCTCTTGCTGCCTCCTTCTTTTCCCTGCCACCTTTGCACACGCTTATCATCCCAGCTCCCCTTGGTTCTCCTATTATTATTAATAAAGAATAATAATTAACTGCCCCCGTCTTTCATGTTAGTTGTATAGACTGGGGAAGGGTTTGGTGGCGTTTCTCCACCCCCCACCTACTGGTCATGCCCTTCCCACAACAGGGTTTATTATGTCTAGATTGTTCAGAGTGCTAATAAACAAGTATCCCAGGCTGCAAATCTTTCTTTGGCTGTAATCCACTACTTCAGTAGATTTTTCCCCCTCCCCCTCCCATTGTAGTTGGAGCATATTTTAATTATTATTTTTTAAATAGCATTAACTGTTGTTAGAAGTAAAATTTACAAAGCAGACTTCTTGCTTAAGTTGGAGGCTCCCACTTTAAAGTTTTCTATTCTCTCTCCCAAAGGCATCTCTTAAATAAATTTCTTCTATAATCAAGTAATTGAGACAGCTTTTATTTTCCACTTTCTACTCCTTATCATCTTTCTGCTCTCTCCCCTCTTTTTCACCATAGAGAAGCCACTTTATGTTAGTGCTTTAGAACAGGAATTACTAGTTGCATGTGAATTAAAAATAAAGCATCAAAGTTGAGGCCTGAGATTTTTGACTGTTGTATCTGAACTTTTACAGTCTTGATGCTTTAGGCAGTCAGTCCACATCATCAGGTTGAAACATCTGTCAAACTGGCAAATCTTCTAGCTTCCAATCCTAGCACCTCCTTTTCCTACCTCGGGTATAGAAGGGTTTCCACATAGCAGGCAAGGAAAGTGGCTGCCAGCCTGCAACTATTGCTATTAAAGGTTTTTGGAGACTGGTACTAGCAGCCATGCCAGAATACTCTTCCCACTGTCACTGCTGAAGAACAAAACGATTGTTTAGGTTTCTTATTTTAAGAATAGTGCATGTAGTTTAAAAATTACTATACTAACACAAGCAGATCATAATTATTTTTAATGATGAAAACAAGATTCATTCAACACTATTGGGAGGGTTCTTCATTTAAGGTTTTATTATTATATAATCTTGTGAAAATTTTTAAAAGTTGAGTACAGGGGAAATAAAACTCTCTACATCATGACACTTCTGGCAAGTTAATAAACGAAGAACATTGTTAAACTAGTATTTTGGGGGGGGGGAAGTTGGTGGTTGGTTTTTTTTTGTTTTTTTGCTGTTTAGTGAGTCTTATCTATGTAGCCATGTCACCCGAGATTAGAACAGGAGATATGCTAAAAAGAAACGCTTGCATATGGTGGGTAGATTAAGGACAAAGAATCTTTTTGTCATGGAAATGTTTTTTTCTCTTTTTTTCTTTTTGGGGGTTTTGTTTTGTTTACTTCATCACATAGAATTTCTCACACTTGGTTTGTTTTGTATTGCCCTCAATGACTACATGATCAAATGAATGGATTTATTTCTGCCGAATGAGAAAGACAGTCTTTCCATCAAAAGGACTACATTGCATCCCAGTGTGGAATTTTAAAGCGTTATTATTGTGGGCCCTGAATAGCTCAAAATCGGCTTTCACAGCAGCCCTAAAATGCAACAATGTAAATACTTCTCAGCCTTAGAAGGCTGTTATCAAAATGTGCTATGTTCCTTTTGATTAATACATATTTTAATTAATAGAGTGAAACCTCTTGTAGTTAACAATTAACAAGCTGAAGCATTGCTGTTAGTTTTTCAGTTTCATTTCAGAAATATGAACAAGGTGAACTTAGTAGGGTTAGCAAACTGCAAGATATATAGTGCATATCATTTACACATTAAGAACAAATATTGCTACTTTTAAAGGAATTTAAATGCTCAGTTATACTTGGGTGGACATACACTCGGAATTCAAACATTTCTTGTCAGATCAGTGCTCTTCATTTTTGTTCACAGCTGTAATCAAGATATTGCCACAGTTTCTGAACATATTTTTGCAACAGGCCAAAAATAGTCCATTCAGAACAGAACAGACAAGGAGTCCATTTGTAGTATGTTTATCAAATGCCAACTATAAAAGTAACAATTCTTTTATCTTTATCCTTTTAAACATTTTAAGAGAATTTACAGTCTGTGAAAGATATGATCTCTAACCCACTATTATTAAGTCAAGAAAGCTTATTCATATATTTTATGTCAGGATATCATATTTGTCACTTATCAAAGTATATTTTCATTAAGTGAAGCTTTTTAAATTGAATGCCCTTTTTATAATTGAAATTGTGTTGCACAGTAGCAAAAGGAAACCTGACAGGTTGACAGAGTGAAAGATAAGCATTAGACCGTATTTAAAGTAGTATGAAGGCCAGTCAACTTATGTGGTGACGTTCCAATAGAAGTTTTAGAATTCTAGTAAATAATTCTTGAAGCCAGTTTAGACTACAGCACAATGCAGTTTAGTTTAAGAAACAGAACAGTCTCAGTCTGATAGTCAAAATCTGAAAATAATGGAGAATGTCAAGAGCTACATAATCACAGTCAGTATTGTTTTAAAATGTTTCAATGTGAAAAGCTAAAGCATACTGTTTGAAATTTGAAGAAACATTTGCACACAACTTTTAATGATCAACTGCTTAGCAACCTGTAATGTAAAATAGTGAACAAAGAATATTTTTGCACAAAATATTTTAGGGATGCAGCAGTGAAAGAAAATAATTTACAAGGAGTGGCAGGAGAACTGAAGTAACTAGTTGATCTAAAACCCAGTATGCTGTTCTTCTGTTTTGAATAAACTTAACCACAAAAAATAGAATTCTTTAAATGTCCAGTTATACCAGGTGGTTTGTTTTTTTCTAAATCAACAGATTACAAGCAATTCAGAATAATGTTGTCTTGTTAAGGCAAATGGAAACATCACACACACTTTTGACCCAGATGAATTCCTGCTATTCAGGCAACAGCATGGTTTTTAGCAGCTTAACACTACGGAAAATTTAAACAAAGTTTGTTCTATTTTAAAAAGCAATTTTATCGTATTTGCAAAGTTTAATAAGGGTAACTATGGCAATTGATGCTTTGGTCTTTTTTATGCTGATTTTGCAGTAGACATATAACATTATTGTTTTGTTTAAGATGAAAATATATCCTAAAGAATCAAATGATTTCAGTTTTCAAACTTGATTTTGAAAACTTTAAAAAAAATATTGGACACAATTATACTAAAGTTTCTTTTTAACTTTTGCAAAAAATATACTACATTCTAATCTCACCAGCATTAAAATATGCATGGATTAGAATTTTACCTTATGTATAAATATTGGATCAGTTACTAGCTGTATTCACCTCTGTGTAATCTTGGTGTCATTTTAAAAATTCCAATTCCTTGTAATGTAGTTATTTGAGATCACATTTTATATACCACCTTACATGCACAAGGACATTCTGTGTAGGAAAAGAAATGCAGATGTTACATTGTACACTTTAAAAACATAAAATAATGTTTTGTAGGACATGAAAGGGGACTTCAAACAATCAGCAAACATGAAATTGTTATGATTTTGCATACATTCTTTTTAAAGCAACTAAACCATAGTTTATTTGATCTAAAAATAATCTTTCAAGGGCAAGCAGAAGTATTGCTGATTAATTGACACTGAGGAAGGAGAATTGACATTGTTTGCTGAAGTATTTCTAGAATTCTTCTACATTTGTTATGTACTAACTTTGTACAACATACATTTACATCCAAATCTTGATGCTATTCGAAGACAAATGTATGGATTTACACCAGGAATTAATTAACAAGTTGATTATTTGTTGTATGCAAGATGATAGAGAAAGCAGACAAAAGTGGGTCAGATTTCATTTTGTGCTGCTAATCTCACAGTAGTCTTTACCACTGCTCTTGAGGTGGACACAAGGATATTTTTTTCTCTTTAGAAAATCTTTAGAGGTGCAGCTCTGATTTCTGTACAGTGGTTATTAGTGAGAGATTACTATATTTAAATATAAGGGTTTAAATTTGATTTACAAAGGTATTTTAAAATTTGTAATTGCTTGGATTTTTAAAATAATATCTTGAAATAAGAAAAATGGAAACAAAATTAAACAAATACTACTTATGAACATAATTAAAAATATGACTGAGAATAATTTGTTTTTCTTTCCCTCCTCATATGATTTGTTGACTGATTGCTAAGTCGGCAGCAGCATATCTATACAAGATCTATTGGTAGGGATGCGAGTCAGTTTTGATAATAAAATAATAAAATAATAATAATAATAAAACAAGTCTGGAATAATATTAAAACAGTTAATATCGGACATGCTTCATACAAAATAAAGTAACATGAAATATTTTTAATGGAAGATTTCGTAAACAATCTGATATAAGTTTTCTTTAAACTTCCATAGGAAATATTATTTAAACTAACTGTAAGAAAAGTACATCTTGGATCAACAGTAAATTTCAACGTATAGGGACGTAATCATGCTTGCTTTAGTCTCATGAAACTTCTGCATTTAATGAAAGTTTTCCTTGAGTTAGACGAACAAGATTGGCCATAATATGCTTGAAGTGGGAGGAGGCATATTAATTTATAGTGCAAATATGATTTGTTGACTGACTGCCAAGTCGACTGCAGCATGTCTGTAGAAGGTCTATTGGTAGGCTTGTGAGTCTCAAGTTTTCCTTGAGTTAGGCAAACAAGGTTTGGCCATAATATGCTTGAAGTGGGAAGAGGCATATTAATTTATAGTGCAACTATAGATGTTTTCCTGCTTTGCTTTTCCAAGAAAACATAATTAAGTATTGGAAAAGATAATGGCAGAAAAATACCCTATGCATATTATAGAAAACACAAAACACTAGTGAGATTTATTTTATTTATTTATTTTATTTTATTTTATTTTATTTTAAATGTAGTACAAATAACAGAGCAACAAGACACAGGATTTGAGTGTGTTTTATTTTTGTGGCAATTTAGTGTGTATGGTACAAGTATATACATGCAGTATTCAAAATGCTTTTTAGGTCACTTTTGACATTATCTAAAATAATGAACCCATACTAGTTCTTTAAAATGCTAATAAATAATATCTCTGATGAAGGCAATAAAATGCCTCAATATTTTACCCAGTTACGCTCGCCTCTCCCACTCCAGACTTAAACAGGTTATGTCTAGTTTTCAAGACCACCCTTTTGTATTTCCTGTCCAGTGTACTATAGAAAGTCTTTTTGTTTGGTGTCAGTGAAAAGGTGGGATTGCATGGAGTGCCAACAGGCTTCCGATGGACTCTCCCCGAGGGTGGGTAGTTAGAAGTGCTTTGACAAGGCTTGCTGATTTAACCTTTGCCTGCTTTGCCCTGCCAGGGGTGGCCACTAGATGTCAAGCTCATAATACAATTAGTACATCTGTGCAGTTGACCTTGGCAGCACGGCTTACCACTGTTCTGTTAAGTGTTAACACTGAATTTGACTGTTAACTAGAGATCCCAGTGAGTTTGCTACATGCTATACAGCTTATCAAATGCCCATCTAGTGCAGCACAAGTGTTTACAGTTCTTAGAGAAGGAAAAAGGTTTCCTTTTGTGCAACTTTGCATCTTGAGCTATTTAATTAACCCTGCAGGTGCCATTGCACTTTTGTTCTGTAATAAAAAAAACCAACAGCAGTCTTATTTACTGTTCCAAGAGAGCCCTCTAAATAGCTGTATTTGGTAATTTGATTTTATGACATATATGTCTATTTAGTAGTATGTTTTATAAACAGTTGTTGAGTAGCAGTAATTGGTTTGATTAGCTTTTTAAAAGTGGTAATTTTAGTTGACCAATGTAACACTGCAGCACAGAGAATGGCAGGTCATCAAAATGACACTAAGCTACATGTTGAGTATTAATTAAGGCCTAGTCCCGCAACCACTTATACCTACAAGTTGATCCATTGACTTTAGTGAGATTACTTTCATGAGTGACTCATGCATAAGTGTTTACAGGAATGAGCCCAAACTTTGTTTCTTATACTTGAGAACCTGTACGCATGGATTCTCCAATATTTTAATGTTTGCCCTCAGACATTTGTTGGCTTTATTTTGCAAAGTGCTAGGCAGTTTAAAATCTCTTCTATGTAGTTAATAATAAACTTCTTGAGACTCAGAAGCCACAGAAAAGTGTGGCTTTCAGCTTATTTTTTAGCCTGATTTCATGCTCTACTTTCTGTTTCAAAGCTTGATGTGTATGAGCCTTATGCTTCTGAAGCCATAAGAAATCCCAATAAAAACTCATTATGCTTCAGTTAATATTAATAAACATTCATATTTAATTACACACAATACAAATAGTATATACTGTACATATATGTAAATTATGCCATAACAGCCAACCATATAACTTGTTACGTAACAGTGAAAAAATAACAGACTTCTTATTTGAGACAATATTTTGCACAGTTGAGACAAA
Source organism: Sphenodon punctatus (assembly GCA_003113815.1). NCBI lineage: Eukaryota > Metazoa > Chordata > Lepidosauria > Sphenodontia > Sphenodontidae > Sphenodon > Sphenodon punctatus. The sequence continues at coordinate 443,226 of QEPC01012832.1, forward strand.
TTGTGACAGTGTTGTCTGTTCTACATCTGCATCTATGTGCATACAGGCAATAGTGTTTTAGGTAGCTAGTGCTTCACCACATAGATTAGACACTGCTAATGTTTTAAACAGAAGACAGTTAGTGACTATGCCACAGGTGGTTGCTACTTAACAAATTCTGAGATTTAGGCCACTAAGCTAAACTAAGCGTACCAGGTCAGTACAAAGTTTTTGCATAGCAATAGTGCCCTCCACTGTTCAAATTAATATTAACAGTTTATGTGGGCTGTGAAAAAGGATAGACATTTTTTCTATTGAGTCTGGAATTTCTTCTACATTGTTAAACACAGTAGGGGTCTCTATTTGTCTCCTCCTGTTTCACAGCTTGGGCTCAGTATGTGATAATTCATCTTTCTTTATGGGATTCAGAGCTATCATAAAGAGTTAAAAAGAATTAATTTGCAAGAAAATAAATGTCTTCTAACAATTTAAGAAAACTTTGGAAAAAAAACTTTGTGTAGATTTTAAAGGATGATAAAGCTTAAGGAAAAAGTAATGCAGTTCTTCTTGGGTATCAATACATAATCTTAATTGTTCAAATAGGAAAGTTAATATATTTTCAGAAAGAGGTCAAAATGTTACTTGTCTTTATATAATTTCTAGTAAATGAAAAACATGTTGGAAAAAAGTCACTTGCCCCCTCATTCTGACAAACTGAAATATAAAGGTCTGTCAAAGGCTTTTATTTCAGTAGCCTTCTGTAATCAGAAAACTTATTTGTAAAAAGATCTGCAACAGATGGAAAAATGTTGCTAAGCCTTACACATTGAAAATATTTTAAATTTGTCTGTCTGTCGTCTTCATTTAGTTTAATAATTAGGACATTTTACCCACTTCTGATTTAATAAAATTAATAATTTTTTTCAAATCTTATATGCAGTTTTGCAAAAAAAAAGTTGGTTGGTTTAATTTCTTTTAAAAATGCACATACATCAAAAACAATTACACTGGATTTACAATTCATAAAAAAATTATTCAGCTTTTCATTGCTGTTACTTTCAATACAACATATAATATGAAAAGAATTTAGAGGTAATGTTATGGCAAATACTTTTTACCTTTTGCATTATATTTAATTAGTTTATACAACTATAATACATTAATATTTTAAAGTGTACTACCTTTACAAATGAAGATTTTTGTTGCTTAAATTTTTGGCTGTTGACTAGAATTATTTATTTACGTCTCTTGTGAAAGCAAAAACAAACATTTAAAATGCACACGTTTAAGATATTTACGATGCAACTGGAACCAAAATACACACTAAAATAATAGTTTGTCATAGAACAACACTTTAGATTGTAAAGATCTTTAGTATGACTGAAAACGTTACTTTAGCCATTTACATACAAACTAGAGCTAATTTAGTAAAACAAGGTTTAGATAATGAAATGGTGTTTTTTTTATCTTTACTGATATAAAATATTTGCGTTTCAGGATGGTGACACTGCTAACACTTGGTGTCCATTTTAGGAGTTACTCAACTGGGATGTTTAACATTCAGCTTAAACCATTCTATAATGGCTAAATGGTATTTAGTACCTTTAAACCTACCCTTTGTTATGTTGGCCTCGCAAGTATAGAAAAGATGTTCCCCTTCTAGTAGACATGAAGAATGTTCTTTAAAAACATCTAGAAACCCTATGTACACACAGGAAAAGGTGGCGCAGCTGTGAACAACTTAACACATTTTCCTGATGTTAACTGTGAAACCCACCATTTGAGCCTCCCTTTCTCCCACCCTCTCTCTCTCTCCTTTGTGAGATGAAGAAAGAAGATTAACATTGTATTCCATATAGGGATGCATTGCTTGTAGCATGGACAGTAGTGGATGAGTACACTGACACTAGCAAAGTAGAATTCTCCACACATCAGCACATCGTACCTCCCACCTCCATACATGCTGAACCAGGGGAGCATACAAGTAGTCCTGAAAATGCTAGGCTTCTTGAAATGACCATACAGTAACAAGCAAAACAAAGGAAAGCACTTCTGTGGATATATGTGGTACAAATGTCCACCTGCAGGTATAGACACAATTCTTCAAGTGCTGTAAACTTACCTCACTTCCATTGGCCATTAGCAGCTTCAGCTAACTCTCCGAGTTGCTGAACTGCTAATGAGAAAAAGAAAAGAGCTCCTTGTACTGGCAAAACTCCTTTTGAAGTCAGTAGACTTGAGTAAGGCTTGTAAGATGTGATCCAGTATTAGGCTGCTTCTATTTTAATAAGTTGAAAAAGTCAATTTAAAACTAATTTAACAAAAATTTTGCCACAATAATAAAACCAATCATTGTTTTCTACAAATAAAAATGAGATAGCACCGCACTATGTAATGAGTTAATCACTTTTATTTTAGTACATAGAATGAGAGCAGGCTGTAAATTATAAGCAAATGGAGGACAAATGATTTAATACTTCCAATAGCAGTACAAAGTCAGCTGAATATAAACCAAAAATGCTTTGTTTAAATATATGACTGGTTTAACCAACTTGAATATGATAAAATGGGGATATTAATTAAAACTTGTCCAATACAGATGTTCTTTTAAGTAGTGTATGAGAATTTTATTAGGCAATAAAAATATATTATTATTTCTAAATTTGGGCCACGTACCTTTTAGCAAAACTCCCTATTGAAATCAATGGAGAATTCTGCTTAAAAATCAGTGGCACAGCCTGGCCCTAAATGGTTTTTCTTCTCATACTAATAATTAAAATTTTAAATGGTGCAGGAAATTAATTGCAAGGTATGGCAGTGATCCACAACCCACTTACTCCAGAGTACTGTGGCCTTCAATGGGACTACTCCAGAGTAAGTGGTTTGTTGATCTAGACATATGTCACCCTGCCTTTCACTCCTGTATAACTCCTTTTTAAAAAAAAATTAATGATTAGAAGTCGCCCTATTTACTTATACTGTTCCTTTTAAAAATGATTGCCAAGGACCATATCCTAAAGACTATTATTTACACAGCCTTTCCTATTAGCTTCAATGAGATTCCTTGCATGAGTAGGGATTACTCAATTTTGTAAAGCATCTCACTGATTACAGAAGGGTTGTACAATCAATAATAATCTGTATGTTGGATTAACATTTTTCACAATTAATTCATGCCTTTTTCTTACTTGCCAGAATTGAAAGTGATAATTGGTGAGGGATGTGTGTATGGATGTTTTTTTAAGCATTTCATAAAAAAAAGGTTTCTTCAGAATAGGGGGATCATGAAATTTTGTGGTTTTTTTGTTTTAGTAAACTTATACATTGCTTTTAAAAATGTTTCTTCTAAAATCATTTTGTGTTTCAAATAGAAGATGACAAGATGAATGTATTTGGAGCTATATTTTTGAAAAAAATGTACTGCTGTCTCTACTCAAATTTTATTTGTGTAAACAAACATAACTGGCATTTCAAAGGCTGGCTAAAGATCCCTAAGTCTTAAGAGCCCAAGTTTACTCCCACTGAAGTTTGTGTGAGACTTGCCATTCATTTTACTGGGAGCAGAATTTGGAGCTCATGTTCTGAGTAATATCTGTTAAAGTTTGTTGTGAAAATACATATTTTTATTCGCAAAGTCGTGTGTGCAATGTAATATGTTGCTTTTTAAATTAGTCTATAGGGCTGGATATAATGCTGATAATATATTGATATTTACATTGATAATATTACATGGTAATGTGTGCAGTGACTCAGGAAGCTATTGGAAGTTTATCCACCTGTATTCATTGATTATGACATAACTAAACCGTAAGGCTGTTTGTAACTCAGAAATAGCTCCTTCATTTAAAATAACGAGATTGCATCCAGATTTAGATTTAGACATCATTGTACCCAGAGTGAAATAATTATCTAGATTGCATTTGAACAGTTCATCTTAGAGGACTGCTGTATTTGTCAATTACTGTGTTATTAATAATCATTGCAAATATTTGAATTGTTTTTTGTTGGGGGTATTGTGAAGTTTGTTTAGAGGAAAATTTGGAAGTAGCAGCAAAATTAAACAAAACTGCTGGTAGGAAAAATAAATGTTTTTAGTGGACTGCTGTCATAACTACAAAAAAAAAAAAGCCCATTAAATAACTATGCACAAACTTCTAGTAAATTTGCAAGGGGGCTCAGGAAATTAAATAAGCACAATTTAAATGAAGTAAGCACAGTGGTTCAGCTTGCCATCTTTACTCAGGCAGCACTTCCATAGAGTTAGTGGGAATGCAGCCTAAATAATAACAGCAGGCTCATGCCACAAGTTTGGAAAAATTTAAATCTGAAACGTAAATAAAGATTTGTTTGAATTATCTTAGTTGAGGAAGACTCTAGAGAAAAGCGCTAGAAGAATGTGCATCTAAGCCCCAAACACTGGTTGCATTGCTTTCTTTGTACTTTGTGATTATTCTAGTTTACAACAAGAAAAGAGCTTCTTTAATAAAATTTACATTGAAAGCAGGTTTTATACGAATACAGTTATAATAAGAAATCACAAACAGTACATGATTTAAGAATGTCGCTGGCATTTCCATCCCTTCTACACTGAATGATGCCATCATGTTTCATATTCATATCTTTTATAACAAATTATGGTATGAAATGTCATTTCATGAGTATAAGCTTGGTGATCAGTGGGATAGTTAAATAACAGCTTTCTAAACTAAAAAAATAGTGCCTGCACCACAGAACTGGGTGCGAAAGAAGGCTATATTTATTTATTTATTTATTTTTATTCTGATGATTATTTACCAAAAGGCAAGTAAGCAAAATAACCATAAATATAAATAAGTATTGCACTTTTTAAGTTGACTCAATGGAACTTTATATATGTTGTAAAATTAGATCTGTAACTTTTTGCTGTAGGACAAAATGTGTCTGTGTATACATAAAGAACTGTTTAGTTTTTTAATTGTTTTTTAAAAAATAAATAAATAAAGTAAATCATTATCTTTACAGGCTTCTTAAAACAACAATTAGAAATAAATTAATGAAGAAATTAAAAGCTGAGGACACATGCATAGGGCCCAGCATTTCAGTATTAATGCAGGCAAATCAATAAGATGTGGTCCATAATCATGCTGAAAGTGAAAAGTTAAGTTTTACTAATCAGCAAAATAGAATACCAAATAAAGTCTTTGACAGTTCCCCTAGTAATTAGAGTATCTTAAGAA